>KB644802.1:0-32378 GCA_000347475.1 Penicillium paxilli ATCC 26601
ACGCCTCTTTGAACGTCAACACCCCTCACCTGTCATCCCGACCGCCCTCCTCTACCGCTTCCACCTCCATTTCCTTGCCGCATCTTGCCCCTCCCCCTCCCCCTGTCCCTGCTGCCGGTGCTGCTGCTGCTGGTCCTGCGATGCCGTCGGCCTTTCGAACCCTGCCGAATACTTCCGTCCGTCACGCCCCTTATCCCTCGGTCACCAAATCGCATGTTCAGCAGCAGCACCACCTCCCTTCCACCAATACCTTTGCCAACGTCCGTGAACTCATTGCCCGGCGTCGCCTGGCTCAGATCACCGATCATGCCAATGTCTTCGCCGGATACACGATCGTTAGCCCGGAATTGGTGGTAGAGACCCTGCTGGGCCCCATGGGCTCGATCCCTCCGGCTAATGGCTTGGAGAAGCTCGAGCTCGCCATGGCCCAGCAGCGGGTGCAGCCTCGGGCTGCTGATGGGACTCTCCTCCCACCCCAGACTCTCAACACGAGGTCGGAAGAAGTGGCTCGATTGCTTCAGATGCTCCGGTTCTCACTGGTGAGTCACCGCGAGCGTTTGGATGTCATTCAGAAGAAAGAGTCAGAGGGTATCAAATTGGAGACTGTCGATCGTGGCAGTATTGTTGCCGCCAAGATGCCCGGCAAATATGCTTTCCTCGATCAGCAACGGGCCAAGGCCCCCAATGTGTATCAGTCTCCATATAATATGCCGTCTGGTCTTTCCGAGTACGCCAAGAAGACATATGAACTACTTCCATCCGCAGACGAGCCGCCCAAGGAGTCTCTCGCCAACGACTTCTTTGCCCGTCTCTCCCAGGCCGACAAGGATAAAATCATGAAGACCTGCGGAAGCTTCGTGCAACGGGCCATTGAGCGATCGGCCAGTCACAGCCGGCATAGCTCCACTGCATCTAATCTTCGACTCTCTTCGGCACTAGCCCAGCAGACGGAAAATCCGACCATCGACATCACCACAGTAGATGATCCACCGATATCAGGCCTCGATCTTCCCTTGCATGCCGACTCTCCCTGCTCCAGTTTTGGTCGGACACATCTGCGGCTTCAATCGCCAGGGGATTTCCCTATCCACGGCCCCGATCCTCATCCTGACCATCACGACCTGTTTGGTGATCAACAAGCCAACACCCGATTCTGGCAGAATGGACCGTGGGCCGCCGGAGACGGTAATACCCCCAACGACGAGAATCGACCATTCTTTGGGCCACATGAACGTCTCAAGCATGACTATGCCTCGTCGGACATCTCCTTAGGTAAAGGACCTGGATCCTTGCACTCTGTCGACATGGCCGGTTTTGGTTTCGATGCTGCTGAGGACCTCTGTGGTGGCCTAAGTCCATAAAGGGTAACGGTCTTGGAAGGGATCTCATCCTTTCTTTTCGTCTCTCGACCGTGACCGTTCCTCTCTCTGTATCCCTTTGCGTTTTGGCTTCCGACTGTACTGCATTCTTTCATGTAACGACTTCACACCGGCCTGACGACTGCATGAACTGGGCGTTTTTTTTTTCCTGTTCCCCGTTATCCGACTTTCCGACCTCAACTCACGATCGTTCTTCCACGGGTTATGTTCTCATTGTGTTATGATTTTTTTGGAGTTTATGCTAGCTGGCTGGTTACGACTCAGCGTGTCTTTTCTGTTTCCCTTATCGTCGTCTTCCTTCTCACCCCTTCCCCTCTGTCTCATCAAAAATACCTCCCATCCCCTTGGTCTTCTCTTTGCGAATTTCTATCGGAACGCTTTCTTTGTCGGGTTTACCGTATAGACTGGCGTTCGACTGAATTTGTGCATCTCCTCCAAAAAAAAAGTCCCGACCTCGAAACCATCATCACCTATCCCTCCTCCCCCTTCTCTCCCCCTCTCTCCTCCCTTCCGTCCATATTTCGGGGCCTACTTTCGCCCGCTCTCCGACCTTCACTTCTTTCCCCCCCATGTCCGACTAGATACTTGAAACAAGAAAAAAATTCTTTTCAAAGACTGGAATTGGAAGTTGATTGTTTTCCCCTACCTCTTCCCCCTACCCACCATTCCCCCATTTTTTGATACCCCCTTTCTCAATCTCACGCACGGATACGAATGTTGCGAGGCTCTTTGTCCTCTTTTGGCTCGAGCCCGTTGTTCTTCGCCCCGTGTTTTCGCCTCCCCCTTCATTTTTTTTTCCGTCTGTTTCTTTCTCTTGTTTAATCTTCCTGGCGCTCACCAAAGCCTGTCTCTATTCTTTTGGGCAGCAAAATGGCGTGGCAGCCGTCACCATGAGTGACTCGATGTGAATTACCATTATCATGCAATAAAAAAAAACATTTAACTCAATCTTCAAACATGACTTTAATACGGAGTGATCTGCTCCTTTTTAATGTGCTACCGGCTTGACTCTAGTATTTATTTTAGTAACAGCCCCAGCCTTGTTCGAGTTTTTTTTTTTTCTGTCTCGATTAAACTGGAACCCGGAGGAGTTCTCCACTCCACGCGAGCATTTGCCTGGTTCAACCAGCCTAGAAGACCCTAGAGTATACTAGTGTCAGGGATAGCCTCAGTCAAGCCTTTAACCTGGGGGCACTTGGGTCACTTTAGGGGGTTTAGTTGATTACCCTACTCCGTAGACCCTCCAGAAATACCTATCAGACCCTTGGATAGCTTATCAAGTGGTGATTGTTAGTCACAAACTGGATCCTCTCCGAGATGAAATAACTTCCAGCCAACCATGAGCATCGGAGAAATCGACCTTAGCCCCAGGCACCCATCTTTACCAGGGTAATCCAGTGAGTCCACTGGAACCGATGGATACCGTTGCCTCTCACCTGATAAGCTATGTCTCAACTTCGCCCGTCCAATGGTCCATTCCCCCCCAAATTGGGAGGTGAAAGTTTCCGCGGTCTCGGACCGCGATGCGTCCACGTTTATCATGCGGGGTTGAACTTGTCTTCTTCCTCTATTCAACTCTACTTGCCTCTATCTGTGAATTCATTATACCTTTAAATAATTCCTAATAAGCGCCTCATGTTCGACCCCAGACTCAATTGAAGCCTTGATCCTTCTCCTCCGAGTCCTCCTCCTCATCGATTCTTTAGCCCTCACTCTCCACATCCCTCTCTGCCACCATCATGCGCAATTCCGTCGACGCCAACGCCGACGAGGCGCTGGCGGCCATGGGTTACAAGAGTGAGCTCCCTCGAAATCTGAGCATGCTTAGTATTCTTGGCTTGTCCTTTGCCATTATGGCTGCGCCTTATGGTCTCAGTACCACCCTCTATATCACCCTCGACGACGGTCTCTCAGTCACCATCATCTGGGGCTGGGTTTTTGTCACCCTCATCTCCATCGCCATTGCCGCCTCGTTGGCTGAAATCTGCGCTGTCTATCCCACCGCTGGCGGTGTATACTATTGGAGTGCGATGTTGTCGACCCGTCGCTGGGCGCCATTGATGTCCTTTATCGATGGATGGTTGACACTCGTGGGAAATTGGACCGTCACCCTTAGTATTATCTTCGGAGGTGGACAACTTATCTTGAGCGCAATCAGTCTGTGGAATGAAGACTTTGTCGCGAATGAATGGCAAACGGTCCTCATGTTTTGGGCCGTTCTGCTCGTTTGCGTACTGGTGAATGTCTTCTGTTCACGCTATCTCGACTTGATTAACAAAATCTGCATCTTCTGGACCGCTGCTAGCGTGATCATTATTCTCGTCACTCTGTTAACAATGGCGGATAACCTGCAAAGCGGGAAATTTGTCTTCGCCGAATACGACGCGTCGCATAGCGGATGGCCGGAAGGTTGGGCGTTCTTCGTGGGTTTGCTGCAGGCGGCATATACCCTGACTGGATACGGAATGGTGGCTGCGATGTGTGAGGAAGTTCAGAACCCACACCGTGAGGTTCCCAAAGCTATCGTGTTATCCGTCGTCGCAGCAGGAATCACAGGTCTGCTCTACCTGATCCCAGTTTTGTTTGTGATGCCAGAGAAGATCGACATCCTCCGCAATGTCGCTAGCGGACAGCCGATTGGAACAGTGTTTAAGATCGCAACAGGCTCCGCGGGCGGTGGCTTTGCTTTGCTCTTCTTGATTCTTGGAATTATGATGTTCGCGGGTATTGGGTCCCTGACGGCGGCGAGTCGGTGCACTTATGCCTTTGCGCGCGATGGCGCTATCCCTGGTTTCAAGCTTTGGCGTCGCGTGAATAAGAAGCTGGATGTTCCTGTTTGGGCCATCATTCTGTCTGCTGGTGTTGATGCCTTGTTGGGCTTGATCTATTTTGGTTCGACGGCTGCCTTCAACTCCTTTACTGGTGTGGCTACCATTTGCCTCTCGACATCGTATGGTCTCCCCATTTTCATCTCCCTTATCCGTGGCCGTCAGGACGTGAAGCGGTCTGGTTTCTCTCTGGGACCCTTTGGATATGTCATCAACGCGATTACTATTTGCTGGATTGTGTTGGCGGTTGTGTTGTTCTGCATGCCGTACACTCTGCCTGTTGACCCTTCGTCTATGAATTATGCCAGTGTTGTGTTTGCTGGGTTTGCATTGATCAGTGTCATTTGGTACTTTGCTTATGCTCGGAAACACTTCACTGGTCCTCCTGTCAGCAAGGAGGAAGCAGCAGCAGCAACTGGCATCATGACAGGCGCAGCGGTGGATCCGGAGCGCAAGTTGTCGGAGACTACAGAGGTGAAGAAGGCCTCTGGATCCTTGTAAACCTTTGATGAGGCCGATGCCATACTACTTCCAATGTGACATATTAGTTTATCATAATGTACATTTTTTGCTTTTCTTTCCAAATATCTCCTGTATACTCGTACAAGTATTCTATTGGAACATAGTGTACTAATTACTATCTTATTAATTAAATCGTAGAATTGACAGTAGTACATACTAGTAATACTCATGATGAGTGCATTCATGTGGCAGAGAATCACAGAATCACAAGTGCCCTGACGATCTTCCGGCCGTTTTCACTTGGACCGCGGCTAATCGGACAAGCAATCATCAGACACGCCACTTCTCGGTCTATCCTCTCCCCCCTACAACTGGCCAACTTCAACTCCAAAGCTCCGCTCAACATCTTCTCCGCATTTTCAACTCATCTCAATATCTTCTCCTCCTTTCCGACCCTGTTCTGTCCACCTCCGCAGCTGTGAAAAGAGTCGTCGCGTGCAACCCCGGAAACCATTGCTTTCCCGAGACTAAAAAGCCAAGGGGAAAGAGGGAGTTAATCTCGGCCTTCAACGCCCAACTATTCTCCTTCCAACTCCGAATTCCCCCCCCCTTCCATCGTAAAACGACCTCCCTGATTTCGAATTCGACCCTTTCAATCCTGCCTCATCTCGCTCTCCATGCGGTTCCTTCACTGCAACCGATGCCCAACCCCGCTTCCATGAAGACAGGGCAGACTATCACACTAGTTCCTCTCGCGTCAACATGGCGGACTCTGTAGGTGCGTTGTAATCTATTGAACCCGAACCCCGGCCCTGTTTTCGAATAAACCGGGGGCTTTTTCCATTGTACTCGAATATTGATTTCCCTTTCGCCTAGATCGCGTCTTCGTTCATGCCCTGAATACCGTCAAGAGGATTCCCCGGACCGGGACGGCGCGCCCTCCGGCGGCCGAGCGGTTGATGCTTTATGGATTGTATAAGCAGAGCATGGGTGAGTGAATCCTATCGGGAGGATGTGGTATAATTGGCGAAATCCATTGGGCTTATGCGATATATTCATTAGAGGGAGATGTTGAAGGTGTGATGGATCGTCCGATGGGGAATACCCCGGAAGTTCATGCGGAGTGTGAGAAATGGTGAGTACTACTACCCCCAAAAACCACAGTGCGCACATTTCCCTCAGTTCGCACCGCAAACAAAACAGAATCTCGAAAAAAAACAAAGACTAATGATATGGGTTCTCCTTTTCAAATAAATATAGGGATGCCTGGTACGCACAGCGCGGCATTTCGCGAACAGAAGCTAAACGTCGCTACATTGGCACTCTGATTGATACAATGCACACCTACGCCTCGCAAACACCCGAAGCGCGCGAACTTGTTTCAGAATTGGAATTCGTTTGGGATCAGATTAAATACAATGCGTCTTCATCGTCGTCTTCGGGCCCATTAAATGCTGTTGGTGTGCCGCCTTTATCACGACACCAGGGTAGCGCATACGGCAGTATAAATGGGCGATTGGCGCAATCTTCAGACAATTACGACAGACCGAATATAAGAGCTACTAATGACGGTCATGATTCTCGGCTTCGAGTCCTCAGTCCTGTCAGTCAGCCCGAAGAAGAAGAGTACTACCGCCGACGACGAAGGCGGCGCTCAACAAACGATATAAACGAGCAAGCCTTGGAAGACGATGATGAAGATGGAGATGAAGATGAAGAAGCAGAAGAAGATGAAGATGATGATGATGACGAGGACGAAGAATACGAAGAGGCTCGCGATAGCCTTTACGAAGACCAAGATCATGCTAGTACAGTCGCCGACACAAATACCGGCACGGACCGTACCGGTTCACACGGCGATGACCGTTCTCAACGACATCACCATAACCATCACCACCGACACCAAGATTCAATAGCAGCCAGTGGCCTGAGCGGGGATCTAGAAAGCAACTCCCATCATAATCATCACCGCAGAGACTCGCAAGATCCTTCAAGTCCGCGAAACAGTCGCTGGCGCCGTCGCGTCGAGCAGGCCTTGACCAAAATGACCGCTGAAATTGCCGCTGTTCGCGAACAGATGGAGACGCGCACGTTGGCGAATCGTCGGCGGTCGGGGATCTGGGCCTGGATTAAATGGATTCTGTGGACGGTTACGCGGCAGATTATTTGGGATCTTGCAATGCTGGCTGTTCTTTTGATTTGGATGCGGATGCGTGGTGATCGTCGTGTTGAGGATCGATTACGATCTGGTTGGAGTGAGCTTAAGATGCGGCTGGGCCGGTTTAAGCTTTTGAGTCGGTTTAGAAAGACGCCAGCTCAGTTGCCTTGAGATATGGTTGTTTTTTGCCCTCTTCTTCTTCTTTTTCTTTGTTTATACCTCAGCCTTTGAATGTTTTGATACCTGCATTTGTTGATGTTGCCTTTGGTCATTTTCTTACTTTGGTTGGTTGGGTGCATCTGTTGTTGTTGTCCTCTTACCCCCCCCTTTTCCCTCCCTTCTATTCATATTTGCCGGGAGTTTATATTACATACATACTTTATCTCTTTTGTCAAGTACATATGGGTTTCACAATTGAGGTTGCAGGAGTTTTTTTTCTTTGAATTTTTCCTTGGTTCGATTGTTGTCTTACAACGAACTCGTTGAAGAAGTTAATGGAGTGTATGATACGACTACATTTTAGACGTTGGATATTTGACAGGGCTGGTCTTTTGGCCCAGATACCTAGGTAGCTTTCTTCAATCCGGCTGAGCGGACCTGAAGCTTGTTCTTTTGAAGGTTTGAAGGTTCCTATGTAAATGTATTCCTAAACTCAATAGATGATAGAGCCCGAGTCCTTTCAAGTCCATGCTCTTGCATCCATTTCGGGGTAAATTTAGGGCTTCAAGGATTAACCTCGATCCTGTCAGAAGCTTTCTCTGGGCATTTATACGGAGAGTTGAAGTCCCGGAGGAAACGAGAAGAGAAGAATCAACTAGGTAGTACCAACCTGGGAACAGCACAACTCTTGATTAGAGTATACAGCATCGAGGTTCACGGTGTCATCATCCAATAGGCTTGCCATCCTTCAACGAGCCTAAATGAGGCGGACTACAACATTGAATCCAAGGTAGTAAATAACTGGGAGCCCCAGCAAAAAAGTTAGACAGTCCATAGTAAAGAACCACCGAAGATAAGCAGAAATCATGTAACCATTCCTGATGCCAAAAGATATTTACACAAAACATACACCGGACAGACACAAGAGAGATAGATGAGACACAGGGCCCAACTGCGCATCCTCCAGTAAAACGGAGAGAGGGGGGAAAGTTAACAAGCCGCGGCCCTGGACGGCAGATAACCAAATAAAAAAAGGAAAAGGAAAATAGGGGATCGCGATTTAAAGGACGAGATGAACAAAGCTGAAAGCAGGACAGGCGTATGGGTACTGCGCCTGGTGTTCTCCCTTTTTTTAGTACTGCTTGCCAGGGTAAGAGGCGTACAACTGTTTGGGACGCTCGTGGACGGGGACTCGGCCCTCGGGGGAGCCGGGGATTTCCTTCTTGATGCCCTTTTGGAGAAGATAATGGTTAGTATAGGGAGCGGGTAGACGGTGTGCAGATACTCGAGTGTATGGATAGCCTCGGTTGGAGCACGGGCAATTGATGAACTTACCAGGTTGTCGAAGACACACTTGTTAAGGTCCATCTCGGGTTTGCGGCACTCGAAAAGGTAGTGGTTGTTGTTCTCAAGGCAGTTCCAGTGAGCCTTGAACTGTGTCAGGCAGTGGGTGTTGATATCCTTGATGCTGTGACAGAGTTAGCCCGGAATGTCCCCACCTCGAAGCCATTCTTCTCCCATATTGCCTTCCGAATGGCAAGGCAATATCAAGTCCGATTGAACACTTACACGCTAGCAGCACAGCGCGTGACCTTGCGACCCTCCTTCAAGCAATCGATCTCCCCGCGGCCGTTGGCCTCGTCCTTGCACTTCATGAAGTCATCGTTGTAGGGCTTGCAGCGCTCGCCGATGAAGTAGGCCGCGCTGAAAAGAGGCGCGGAGGTGGTACCCAGCTCTTGGACCTTGGGGATGTGGTCCGGCATGGGCGTGGTGTCCACGAGGACTTCATGGTTGAACCTGTGCGCCGAGGGATGGGGTTAGTTAGGTTCTTTCGACGCCCGCGGGACTGTTGGGTCGCTGGGGTCGTAGATGGAGGACATGTAGTGCATACCGAGGTTCTCTGGCGGCCATTGTGACGGTTGGTGATTGGGAAGACGGAGGGTAGGAGGTATAAGGTGTCAATTGGGGAACGAGAGGGACTTCGAGCTGCGGGTTGCGGTGGATGGAAAGGTCGGTTTCTTTGGCTTCACGCTGATTGGTCGATGTTCTGTGATGAGGTAAGCGGATCGTGCAGTGTCGGGCAAAGTTGGCTGCAACGGTTGATATTTGATGGACAAGTACAGGTAAAAGTGAATAAATAGAATCAGAATAGATTTATGTCTTTTGAAAAATAAAGATCGACCATCTAATTGCCGAATTGCATATCAATAAGCAGAAAATCGAGTGAAAATTGGCATATTCTGCATTGAACTGCAAATTCCAATCACGTGACCTAAACAAAGCAATGGTTGGACAGCTCCGACGGCTTCTTTCTCGCGAGCTCCCACCTTGCCGAATCGCTCTCCCCCAATTCACCATCCCTTGGACCTGCGGACGATGCGAAGCTGATTTGAAACGCTCAAGCATCCGATTGCTACGAACCGTACAGACACTTTTACCAATTTCGCTGCTTACCTCCCGGATCGGAGCTGATTCTGCTTTTTTTTTTCTCCACGACATCACTGCGCGCCTATTCACGATATCTACAATGTCTCTTTTCGGCACACCTCAGCCTGCTCAGGCTGGCGGTGGTCTGTTTGGCGGTGCTGCCAACAATACGGCGCAGAAGCCCGCGGGTGGTTTGTTCGGGGCCAGTGCAGGAACGGGTGCCCAACCTAGTGGAGGATTATTCGGCGCGACACAGAACCAGCAACAGAACACCGCTGCTCCCAGTGGTGGTCTTTTTGGGTCCTCAACTGCCAATCAGACTCAGCAACCCCAGCAATCGGGTGGCCTATTCGGTTCTAGCACCGCGCAGAAACCCGCCGGTGGAGGCTTGTTCGGCTTAGGGCAGTCCACTCAGCAGCAACCGCAACAGCCCCAACAGCAGCAAACCGGGGGACTCTTTGGCTCAAGCACGGCGCAAAAGCCTGCGGGGGGTCTCTTTGGTCTGGGACAGTCAACCCAACAGCAACAGCAGCAACCCCAGCAACAACAAACTGGTGGGCTTTTTGGTGGACTGGGTCAACAACAACCACAGCAGTCTCAGCAACCACAACAGGCTCAGCAGTCGCAGTTCGGCCAAACTACTATGGCCACGCCGCAAGGCCAGCAACAGGAGAATCTCTCTTCCAGCTTGTGGTCGCCCGGCCGTGCTATCACAGGAGGTAAGTGTGATTGCAGACCCATTCGAATGTGTTTCTCCCCACTTGAACAGCTAACTAACTATCTTTCTAGTGCACCGAACCGTTCCCATGCAGCTTGAGATCGTAACCGAGAAGTGGAATGCTTCAAATCGTACATCCCCATTCCGGGCCTACCTTTACAATAACGTCGGCGAAGAAAACGCACCATTCTATCAACCTACTGCCGAAGACGATGAAACTAAGTGGGAGGAAGCTTTGCGCAAACGAACCAACCCTGGATACGTACCCGTCCTTGTAAAGGGTTTCTGGGAGCTGGGCAAGCGAGCTCAGCGCCAGAAGGACTTCCTTTCTATGATGCAAACACGTCTCCACGAAATCAACAACTGCCTCACCGATATGCTCTCTCGGCACGACCTGAAGATCTCTGTCAAAATCGCCGACTGTCGTCGCAAGCACATGGTTCTGAGCAAGCGCTGCCTTGCTCTTGCGGCTAAGACACAGGTCCTGCGCAACCGCGGTTACGCCATGGATGATGCCGAGGAGGAATTGAAGAAGAAGCTCACTCAGCTGGAGCGCTCTGTATTTGATCCAGCTTTGAGTGGTAGAGCTGAAGAAATCTGGGCACGCCTGCTGACCATTAGTGAGAACGGCAAACGCCTGCAAGCCGAAATGGAGCGCGTTGGTGCCAATGTAAGCACCAACAGCGATGATGAAATTGACGAAAATACCATGAAGACGGCAAAGAAGGTTTGTTATCATCTAGTTCCCCTTTTGCGACTTCTGTATGCATGCTAATGGCTATATCAGATTCTCGACGACTACCATGCCCAGATCCAACACCTACAGAAAGAGCTCGAGTCGGTCAAGAAAGAATTCGACGAGGCTCAGCAGCTGAATGGGAACTGATTCTTATTTTCCTTGGTATACTTCCGACTTGGTATCTATTCAGTTCTAGGGACTAGTGTCTTAAAAGGACATGGGAGCATCGGCGTTTCTGGAGGAGTAGACTTTGCCTACAATGCATACTGAAATATGATCTAATTTTCGCCATCTCCATTACTAGTAAAGAATTGTGATTCACTTTAGTTGATCCGAGTGGCTCCAGCCACTATCTTATTTTCCATTGACCCCCCTCTATATCCGAATAGAATTGCAGAAAAAGCAGGCATGTACAGTAATAATACATCATCTAACAATGAGCTTACACGGGTATCGAGAGGAATTGTCAAGGAAATTATGCACTGTTACTGTACTATAACACCGTGCAACAATTCTCTCGAATATCCTGCGAGCCCATGGGTCGATGTGAAAAGTCGACTCATCCCATTATCCATTCAACCAAGTGTCATCATAACGGTCAAGGTGAGAAATTGGACGATCTGTTTAAAGGAACTTGCGGGCGAAGTCAATGGCGAAGGGAGCTATTCAAATATTTCGTTAGTTGAGGATTCAGGAAGAATACACGTCTCGCCGCGCTTTTCGCTATTTGCCGGAGGATGGGACGTCATTGCAGGGAAGCCGACTTACAGAGGTAGAGCGCAATACCGCCGAGAATGGTCAGTTGGACGGTCTGGAACGCCTCGATCTCACCAGCCTGAGACGAAAATCGTTAATATCTGCTTGAAGTCCGGGCGAATAGGGCGACGGATAATACCTTGATCTCCTCCTTGGAGAGCTGTTCTTGGCCTGTAGTCAAATGTCTGTTAGTCTCTGGATCATCCAAAGGAAATGAATAGACACATTGCGCGGTAGAATCGGACACACCCGGAGCGAACATATTGTATAATTAATGGTAGATGATAAAAAGATGGAGGGAAATGAGTTGTAGGATGAGGATTCCAAGAGAGAGAGAGAGAGAGAGAGAGAGAGAGAGAGAGAGAGAAGGCCTTGGGAAGTTGGAATCCGACGGGGAAAGAAATCACGGGAGCACAGACCACTCTGCTCCTTCTCTCTCACTTCCGACCTTCAACCTTTAATCTTCACCTTTTGCCTTTCCCTCGATTGTTCTTCTCTCTTCATCTTCTCACCAAAGAAATACTTTCTAATCAACTCGTCTATATCGCAGCTAGTGCAGCTGTTCACTTCATCGCCACTGGCCTCGCGCGCCCATTAAGCCTGGCGAAAGGCCCCAGACGACCCTGCACCAATCGCGCGCCTCTCGATTCCTTTGTGATCACCAATCTATCGCTGGATCTCTTATTTCATTTGCTACTGTGATACCCTCAAACCGAATATTCCATCTCAACAATGTCTGCCTCCCCAGAACATGCTGCTGGCTCCCCCGCCGCATCCCCCGATCGCGACGAGGAAAATGTCGCGACCCCGAATGTCGGCGACGACAATCAAGATGACCAGGAAGACCAGAACGGTGGAGATGATGACGAAAATGAGGGTGGAATTTCAGACGACGAGTCGATTCTTTCCGAAGTCGACGAAGCCCAGTTCGAGAACTTCGACCCAGAGAATGTCGATGTCGAGGATCGTCCGCAGCTAGCAATCGATGAGGATAACCTGAAACTAATTGGTCGCCACAAGCGCAAGCGCGAGGAAGGCGAGAGTCGTCCACGCCGCAAGGAAGGCCGTCGAGAGAAGAAGCGTCGTGGCCAGGATGATGAGGATGGTGATGAGGGATCGTCTCGTCGCAAGGAAAAGAAGAAGAAGGAAAAGAAGCCGGCGGAGCCTGATACCGACGAAGAAACATTGGACCCTGAAACACGTCGTCGCAGAGCTCTTGATCGTGCCATGGACGAGGCGATGAAGAAGCCCACCAAGCGAAGAGCTCGCAAGCAAGATGGAATCGTGCGTCAATTACGAGTCATTCGAGAGTGAATTATGTGTGCTAATGTTTCATTATAGGACCTGGAAGCTATGGCTGACGCCGAGATCGAACATATGCGCAAACGGATGACCCACGCCGCACAGATGGATGCTATTGATCGCCAGGAGGGAAAGCCCGCCATGCACAAGCTGAAGCTTCTCCCTGAAGTGATCTTGCTTCTCAATCGTAATCAATATACCAACAGCTTGGTCGACCCCGAAATCAACCTGCTCGAGGCTGTCCGATTCTTCCTCGAGCCCCTCGACGATGGCTCGATGCCCGCATACAACATTCAGCGCGACCTACTCACTTCTATGGCCAAGCTTCCCATCCAAAAAGATGCATTGATTGCAAGTGGCATTGGCAAGGTGGTTGTTTTCTACACCAAGAGCAAGCGTGTTGAGCGAACAATCAAAGATATGGCAGAGAAATTGCTGGCTGAATGGACGCGTCCAATCCTGCAGCGAAGTGATGATTACTCGAAGCGTGTCTTCCGGGAAGCCGTTTTCGATCCTACGTATGTTGTCTCTTACCTCGATAACGAGTTCTCTTATCAGAAATATCAAATACATATACTAACTTCATTCTAGAAAAATGACAAAGACCACCCAAACCAGCGCCGCGGCTGTTGCAGCCGAAGCGCGCGCTCGCGAAATGCTTCCTCCCCGTCTGGCCAACCGTGCTCGTGTCGACCGTACTCAAGTTAGTTACGAGGTTGTCCCTCGACAGATCGGTGTTCAAGAGAGTCGCTTTGCACGACCTCTTGGAGCCAGTGGCGAGGATCGTTTCCGCAAGATGCAAGCCAGACAAAATGCGGCACGAAAGGCATCCCGTCAGTAATTCGAAAAGAAAAAGACCTTTATTCCCATGCTTATTATTATTGCCTCCCCTTTTTTTCACATCTATTTTCCCCTCGGCGAATCCGTCCGTCATCATCTTCTTGAGTCATAGTTTTCTTTTTTCGCTTTTTTTATATTTTCTTACATGATGCGTCCGGCGTTCGGGATTGATCGGGATCATTGATATTGGGTTTGGGCGTGTACCATCAGTCGCATTCGGTAGATTCTGGCCACATAAAGTGAATAAGCATTGACAGATCCACGCTAGAAAACGTGTAGAAGATGTAAAAAGCCAGTCAGCTAGCATGTATTAATTTTCTCCGTAATTTTCACTCGTTGAATCACTCATTTTCCATCTAAAAATTGTTAGATCCGAGAGTCAGCCGAGTTTACTCCGCGGAGCAGATCCCGCAGGTCACGTCATGCTTTTCGGTCTCTCGGCCTTTGCTTCTCAATAAAACTGGCCCTCTTTCTACTACCTCTCGCTCTTCTTCTTATCTACATTTCCCACCATCTTCTATACTCCTCCAACTTCTCTACATTCACAATGAAGCTTCTCACTAAGGAAGAAGAAAATGCCCACTACAGGTACGTGGAATAATTCCCCTCAAACACCGGCAAAAGAGCTTTCCAGAGCTTCCGGCGCATCATGCCATACTTCCATGCTGACAGCTTTTTCTTCCAGCTCCGTCGTTCGAGGCGGCACTTTGGGTGGCCTCTGCGGTCTAGCAGGCGGTGCAGCTGGTGTCCTTCTCGCTGCCCGTCGATTCCACACAATTCGCAACCTGACACTTCCCATGAAGGCCTTCCTGGTGACTTCATCCGGTACATTCGTCGGTATCATCGCAGCCGATCATGCTTCGCGCAGCTTCGAAGCGCAACACAACGCAGAGAAACAATGGTTCGAGAACCGTGAAGAGCGCCTTCGCGCTGAGGAAATTCGCACCCTCAGCTTCTCTGACCGCGCCGTCGCCTTTGCCCGTCGCGAGAAGTACAAGATTGTCACTGCTACATGGATTGCCTCCATGGTTGGCTCATTCGTCCTGGTCGGTCGCAACCCTTATCTCTCTGGACAACAGAAGATCGTGCAAGCTCGTGTGTACGCTCAAGGTCTGACCCTTGGTGTGTTCTGCGCTTCGGCTGCGTTTGAGATGTCTGATCGACGACGTGGTCAGGGTCTGCTTAATGCTGCCAAGAGCAAGGAGCAGGCTAAGCGGGAAGCTGAGAACCCTGAGCCTAAGACCAACCCGAACCAGGAGGAGGGTGATCTGTGGAAGGATATGGTTGCTGCTGAGGAGCAGCGTCTCAAGTCGAAGCATCAGTCCTTGTACCAGAAGCATGAGGAGGCTCATGCTGAGGCTAAGCAAGAAACCGATGAGAAGAAGGACTCCGAGTCCAGTGAGGAAAAGAAGGAAGATGACAAGGCCGAGTCAAAGGAAGAGCCCAAGGAGCCCAAGGCTGAGAAGTCCAAGAGCGCTTAAGTTGCGTTCTAGCGCCATTGATCACGATCTTTTATCTGATACGTTCAAGCCCAACTTGACTGAATCGCCAACTTCGTCATGTTCCAACTCTTGACTTCGCTTATTTTCCCGGAGTCGAATAGCTCAAATCCACCATGAACCGCGAGACGGGACGGGGGTTTCCATTCCAAGGGGCTGGACCATTTGGTTTCTTTTATTTTTTTTGTCCATTCCTCGTACATACTGCATCGGCGTTTATTATTTTCTTTTATATGTTTTTCTTTTTCTCTCAAGTGTGATGCCATCGAAAAGTGTGATCTCTACATCGTCGTGTATGATACTTCGAGACGGGTTTGGAAAACTCTCTCTCCTCTAATGAATTCCTCTATCATTTTCAAAGGTTCCCAACATGTGACATCTACTAGTATGCAATTGCTATCAGTAGTACTGTAAAGGACACTAAAGTGCTTTCTTATACAATTGAACTTGTACCTGGGAGGTTCACTGCTGCGTCAAATTGCCTCAACTTGGAATGCTTTCGATTTAATGTGAAGCTGTCTAACAACCCGTGATTGTTTCCTGCTGTAACCTTTCAACAAAAATATGAAGCAACGCCTATTACTACAATAACCAAATACTATAGTATCACATTGATATCTCCTCGCAATCCTTGATAGGTTTCAGCCCAAAACTCTTCATGCCACCCCTCCAGCTCATTTCTATAGCCGTTTTGGCAAATTCTCTCAGGTTCGCTTCATATGACCCAATCACCTCCCCATCCACATTTTGTAATCCACCAACATCAACAATCCGCTGCGCCAAATCAGCTGCATCTCGTAGTGCAGTATTAGCGCCCATTGCCCCTGTAGGCGGCATTACATGAGCCGCATCACCAAGCAGAGTCACCCGGGGAGACGGTTCCCAAGGAGTGATCTCAGGACAAGCAGATAGAATAGAGCGAACCGAAACTTGACTCGTATCCGACATCTCAAGTATAGCACGAAGCTGTGAATTCCACAATTCTGTCAACCGATTTGCAAGAGCGATCCCTTCTTCAGAGGTGAGATGCCACGAATTCTGGTCTGAGCTTGGAACTCTTGAGCGGTGCACGACTAGAACCCAGTACATGTACGGATCAGGTAACTTCAAATCCAAGTTCATTGTCGAGATTTCCACTGCGTGTGGAAATCGAATTGGCTCGAACATTAGTACGGGCTCAGAATCATCGTCTTCGTTTGTAACCAAGCTCATTCCATCATGGTACTCTTCTGGTAACTTGGCCAGAAATTCAGGCGTAAGAGGTGTCTTTCCAAAGATAATACGCATACCCGTATCAAGTCCCTTGAAATTCGGGATAAATTGTTTTCGAATACTAGATCGAGCACCATCGGCGCCAACAAGCAAAGCTCCGTCTTCCGTCGTTCCATCCGAGAACGAGACCGTCACTTTATCTTCGTAGATGGTGTAGAACTCGACATTCTTCTCGAAGAACACATTTTCTCGAAGACCGGTTAACAGTGTATCGCGAAGTACACTGCGATCAACAGTATACGCTTTTCCTGCTCCAAAGCCTCCGGGAGGAGCACCAAATGGACCGGTTGATGAGCCGTCGGATTTGACCCTTACACCGAGCTTGGGTTCTTCGGCACAGGTCTTTTCGAAAAGTGCGTACTTTTCTGGCGTGAGGGCATTTCCTAGGGCGTTGACTCCGTGAGTTGAGATCCTTAGTCTGTATCCTTGTGCGCTGACGTTGTTTTGGCTGTATCTTTCGAAGATTTTGAAGGGGATGTTGTTCTTTTTTAGGGCTTGGGCGAGACAGACGCCTCCCAGGCCAGCACCGCAGATCAGAACGGGTAGCGTCATAGTAGTAGTGGTTTTGAGAGAATCTGATGAAATTTCAAATATTGAATAGAGTGTCTAGCCTTGAGAAACTTGAGAGAGTGTTAAAATGTTGTTGTGAAGTATTCGAGGCTGTGATCTTTATATGCTGTCTTATAGTCAAGGCGTCCCGACCTTCGGGACCGAAAATCGTGGTTCGGGACCGAAGTTTCCTTTGGGGGCCGTCGACTCAATATCAAGGCCACCCTGGGCCAGCAAATCGATACTACCATTGACGCACTTGGAACCATGCTGTATGATGACGAAGTTTCTCCGAATTTCGAGGTCATTAGAAGCAAGTCTCAAAGGCCGTTTATCGTAGTAACGAATTATGCCTGTAATCGAAGTTTCGTACTACAGGTGGTTGTCACTGCTATACTTTTTGACCTAGTAGGCATTGGCGATACCGAGGCTGACTATAAATACCACTTTATCTGCTGACCAACGCTACAGATAAAGCCGGCAGTGATGTGCTATAACCAAGGTTACATCTTGTTGATTGCTCTATTTGTATGTACTATTGCGAAGACATGAATGTAGACACGAATGGTAAGAAACCGAAACATGGCAAGGGGATATCATAAAGAGTTGTTTCAGTTCTTCTTTCTAGAAGGTATCGTCCTCCATCCGTCCAGACCGCCGGATGATACTGGGGCTGTGGTCGTCGTCAATATCATCAGTGATATCGCCAGCACCAGCGGTGGCTAGGAGGTCAGTGACAATACGCTTTGAAGCTTCCTTGGCTGTGGATGATTACAACATTAGCAATGTTCAAATGCCATCCAAATACGATTCAACTTACCTGGCGTCTTCATCAGCCGACTTTGAGGGATGTGGAACTGCATTGTCTTGGGTGGACTGGGCCCGAAATCTTCATTGTCCAAGTCATCGTCGCTATCCCACACCGGTGTGTGGCTACCGTGCTTCTTTGCAGGCGTCAAAACGCTCGTGCCCGGCTTCGGGGTGCCATAAACACGATTGCTGCTGGTTCGGCGTTTGCGGTTTGTTCCCGGGGTTGCATTTCCACCTTTGACGGGCGAATCAAAGAGCTCCGAGTTCAGCTGAGGGGCTTCAGGTTCAGGACTGGACATAGGGGAGTCATCATATGCATGTCGTGAAGATGAAGCAGCGGCTTTAGGTGTGACGGCGAACTTGGAGCGGGCATTGGCACCCGTACCGGCATTGCGGAAGCCCTTGCCGAGGGGGGTTGCCTGGACTCGGTAGGTCTTGTCAAGGACTTGGTGCAGGACAGGATCCGAGGGCTTCTGGTATCGATTATCCCGCAAGGCGGATTGATACTGGTTTGCAGAGGCCGGTGGAATAAATGGGGAAGACATTGGGGTCACAGCACCAGCGTCTGGTGGGAAGAAAGGCTGCCGGCCCGGTGTGGAGGGTAAGGTTGAGGAGTCGGGCATGTCGAATGGCGGCTCATCCTGGTTGATCTGCTTTCTCAGATTTTCGTATGAAGAGGACTGTTCAATGGAAGAAGTGGTGAAATCATCATCCTCTTGATGAGTTGGCGCACGTGGAGTGCTGTGGGATGAAATGTTCAATCCAGTTAAATCAATATCATCGCCCTGCTCATGCGGAGTATCTGGGTGGTCTCGCGAAGGTGTTGCATAGGATTGGTCTGCTTCCATGCTTGTACTCTGAGTGATATCGGCAGAGATATCTTCTTCCGTGGCCGTGGGCTCTTGTTCTGTGTCGCCCTCGTTAGGTCGTTCCTCATAGCCGGAGAGGGATACATTGGCGCTGGCTTCGAAGAATTGTTTCCAAAACTGGAAGCTTGGTCAGTACTTATCAAAATAGCACCGCAGTCATGTCACTGCCCCGCATTGTTCCGTTGAAATTTACCTTAGATCCCTGCCAAACATCCTGAGAATGTTCAGTATACTGTTCGATCAAAGGAAGTATACTTGTCGTCACGATCCGATGTGCTTGACTGAAATTGGTGTCGATCTCTGCGGCCAGGCATGGGAGGTCAGTTTCATATCGGGCAATCTGTTTATGGTGGCCATGAGACATACCCTGGAGCGTCAAAGTGATGGATTGCTCCAGTTTTTCCAATTCTTCCGTAAGAGACAGCGGCCTCTGAGGCTGAGCTGGTTGACGAGACATCTCGAGATTCTTCGACCTCTCTGCGACCAAAGTGATTGAAGTTCTTCTGATTGCACTTTCGGGCACTTGTTGATGGGAGCTTGGGACGCGCGGGGGAAACGCGCCCCCAAGGCGGTGTGCTTTTTTTAGGGTCGGGGATAAGGGCAGGTCGCAGTCAGGTGCGCGGGGTTATGTAAGACTAGGCATCATCCGCGCGTTTCCCGGTTTCCAGCTTTCTACTTGTTATACATGAGAAGAAAGGAGTTCAAGTTCAACGTTTAGGGCAGCAGAAAAAACAGAGATTCAGCAGTAGGCCTGCTCGTTATTATGCCTGCTCCGCTTGCCAAAGGTTAGTCGACTTGGTCTTGGAATGCACTCCCCGGCCATCCGGGCGGTGTACTGGCTCTTATCAGGTCCCCGCCAAGTGGAATCCCATGCCATAGTATCTGACGATCTATTAGGTCTTATTGTGACCGTTTCGGTGCTGGTTGCTGCAGGAGTTGCAGTATACCAGTCCCCACAATTTCAAGAATGGGTGACCACTTCTCGACGAAAGATCGCATTGGCTCTTCATAATCTCGGCGATGAAATTCAACCACGCGACCTGGATGCGATCCGGGAAGACATCTCCATGTCTGAAGAGGTAGGGGAAGCTGCCGAGGAACGCAGGCGTATCGCTCGGGCCGAAATCATGCGACGAGCAACTTTATTAGAATCACGTCGACAGTCGAAGGACTCTAACCAACCACTCGACAGCTTCGACACTCTTGTAGACAATGACGGGAACTTGCGTGGTGGCAGTGATGATCAGAGCAAGCCAGATACAAACACAGTCGGTTCCTCAACGGGGATTGACATGGGAACTGCACAGCCTGTTCACCGTGGGGAAAAGTCCGTCCAGCCTCCAGCTGTAAACACAGACCAGTTACACCTTGATGTCTTCTCTGGAACCGCCTCGAATCATCCTGCGGAATCAATTGGGCAATTCACACCAACTTCTGAGACCCCTGGAGAAGTCTTATTTGATCCGTTCGCTGATAGTCCATCGAGGGCACAAACACCTGTCTCTATCTCTGCTTCAAGTCACACCGAGGGTAACGAAGTTTACTACGCTCATCCTAACCCGCCATCAAACATTAGTCACCAACAGGATCTGCTCATAGATCTGGATGAGCTTCGACAAGGAAACCAATTTCAACATCCCGTTTCATCTACGCCATCTACTGCTGGAAGTTACAGCCATGTTGGTGATTTCGATGCATCATCCGACGGAACACTTAGTGATTTGGGCGGTCACTCCGTGGGAGGTATTGATACCCCAGCCAGCTGGTCTGAAGTGGGAAGTGTAGTTAGCAACGATGATGCTGGTCATCATCAACAGCAGTGAGGGTATTACACGTTTTTGCTAGTGGGATCAATTCACTTTGGGGGGACAACAAGGCGCAAGCACTATTAGGGATGGGTATGCGAAGGATATTTCTTATTAAGAGTACGGGCGTCTGAGATTCTGCTTTAATACAATTTACATTGTCGACACTCTTTCAAATGTGAAAATCTATCCCGACTTCAAAGTCTACTAGGCAAGCTTCAGCCTCCATTCCCGGTATTTTTCCTCATTGAGTCTGGAGGAAAGTTGTTTTCAACTCTGATTATCCAATAAACCCGGGGACGCGTAAATTGCGAAATTCATAAGTAAACGCAGTTGGCAGTATTTGCAGGTATTATCTCCAGAAGAAATTCCCTTTTTGAGACAAACAACACTCCTTGGGGTAACTCAAGTCGGACTTAAGGCTCTATCCCCGGAAGGACTCTGCTGCATGGAAATACTTGACGTTTCTATAAAGATACCTCAATCCTTGTAAATTATATCGAATTAGCTATTCCACTTCATATTGAAGTCAAATTCGGGCAAATCCTAACAAAATCCCTTGAAATTCTGTACATACCCACGCCTGGCTTAGTCTTCTCTTCAAACACCGCAAAACTCGACCATGACGACCGACACAGTTGAAAGAATCGTCCTCATCACTGGAGCAAATCAAGGGATTGGGCTTGCTGTTGCAAAACAACTCCTCGAGCATGGCGGCTATCATATCCTTCTCGGATCTCGCGATGCAGTTCGGGGTTCTAAAGCCGCAGCTGAACTCGACCCTACTGGCGAACGCGTGGAAACAGTCACTATTGATGTGACAGACGACAACTCCATTGAAAGAGCAATTGATCAGATTGCCTCAAAGCATGACCGACTCGATGTACTAGTCAACAACGCAGGCATCAACAACGAACTTGAACTATTCTTCAAACAGGCCGAGGAAGCAGGCCAAATAAAAGACAATGAGCAATCAGACCTTTCATCACTTCGTGCACAGTTTGAGAAGCAACAAGAGGAGACAAAACCTTCGCTAGCCTCGTTGCGTCAGCTCTTTCGAAAGGCCTATGAAGTGAATGTATTCGGCGCTGCTATGGTCACCGAGGCCTGTACACCTCTTCTGGAGAAGGCAATTGCTGGCCCTGCTTGCATCGTCTTTGTCTCGTCGCATACAGCATCTATAGGTCTTCGAGTTGATAAGGATGGTTCCGAATACGCCAAGTGGTCAACGCCTTCTTTTCCTATCTATCGCAGTAGCAGGGCGGCGTTGAATTTCCTTACTCTTCACTATGCTGCCAAATTCGAGGCCAAGGGGTGGAAGGTGAATGCTGCCTCTCCTAACCTAACCGCGACCAATTTCTCGCGTGGCAATGGACGTCGAGCGTCCGAGTCAGCAGTCAATATCGTTCGACTGGCCACATTGTCGAATGACGGAGACACAGGGACATACACAGATGAGAATGGCGCTGTTCCATGGTGAAAGATACACTCCTACTAGCTCCATAGATGAAATCAATTGCATGAGAGTCTTATATCGATACAATGAACTCAGATGAGAGCATTTTCAATGGCAATGAACGTGAAGTCAGTGTGATTACCCGAAATCTTTACAAATCAGTGTATTCCGTACCTAGGCTTTATTTACTAGACAGTGGATCCGAACAGTTGAAACTCCCGATTGGAGTAGTGGGTACCTCATTGAAGTGGGTTGCATCGGCCGTTATGGAGGTATCAGGTACATTCTACCTAGAAGTTGTAGTCCGGCTGCGGGAAGAATGAGCCTCGGCAACTTCGGGGAAGCTTTAGGTAAAGCGGAGTTACCAACGCCTCTTCCCTTCTCTTCTTCTTTCTCCCTCTTCATCCTCCTTCTCTTTCTTCCTCTCTTCAAGCAAACACAGGTGTATCTTTTTAATCGGTAAGTTGATATCATTCTTATCGTTATCCCTTGCATCTAAAGTTTCGATTCATCTTGTGTGACCTTCTTCCCCCAACTGCCCGCCACCGTGGAGCTTCCCCGCAAAAACCCCGAAAATCACCCAACCCCAAAAGATCTGTCAATTTCAGCAGACGAGCGATATGAATGCCCCATACTGATAAGATCAATCTTTCTAGCCTTTATATTTTAAAATCTCAAAATGGCCGCAGACCGTCTAAGCTCGCTTCTGAGCCACCTCAAGCCCGGCTCCAACACCGGCCTCAATGCCATGTAAGTTCCGCGGCAGTCGGCTCCTAGAATTTGCCCAAGCTAACGACCATTTAAAAAGCACCCAGAAGAACCCCGATGATGTGGTCATCACACTCTCTATGCGTACGCCTCTGACCAAGGCGCGAAAGGGTGGCTTCAAGGATACTGAGCTGGACTACATGGTCTACGCTCTGCTGAAGGAGACCCTGGCTCGGTCCAAGATTGACCCTGCTTTGGTCGAGGATGTCTGCCTGGGCAATGTAAGCACAATATCCATCCTATACATAGGACGAAAAGAATCAAACGTCTAACAAGAACTACAGGTTGGCGAAGGAAAAGCCGCTTACATGGTCCGCGCCGCTGCCCTGGCTGCCGGTATCCCTCACACCGCAGGTGCCTCCTCTGTTAACCGCTTCTGCTCTTCAGGACTGAAGGCTGTGCAAGATATTGCCAACCAGATTTCCCTGGGACAAATCGATATCGGTATCGCCCTGGGTGCGGAGCTGATGTCTGCCGCTGGTGACCGTCTCGAGAAGCCTTTCAACGAGGAGGTCCTGCGTAACCAGGAGTCTGCGGATTGTATGCAGCCCATGGGTCAGACTTCCGAGAATGTTGGCAAGGACTTTGGTATCTCGCGTGAGCAGCAAGATCGGTATGCCGCTGAGTCTTTCCGTCGTGCTGAGGAGGCTCAGAAGGCTGGCTGGTTCGATGATGAAATTGCTCCTATCTCGGTTAAGGTTAAGGATCCTAAGACTGGTGAGGTTCACCAGGTTACTATTAACCGGGATGATGGCATTCGTCACGGAACTACCTATGAGTCCCTGGCCAAGATCCGTCCTGCTTTCCCCCAATTTGGCGATAAGTCGACTGGTGGTAACTCTAGCCAAGTCACTGATGGTGGTAAGTATTATATCATCCGACCACCCTGTACCAACCAATACATTCTGGTTCTAACGTAACACAGCCGCCTCTGTTCTCCTGATGCGCCGCTCCAAGGCCATTGAGCTGAACCAGCCCATCCTGGCTAAGTTCTGCGGTGCCACCGTTGCCGGTGTTCCTCCTCGTGTTATGGGTATTGGTCCCACCGCTGCTATTCCCAAGCTGTTGACCAAGTTCCAACTCGACAAGAACGATATCGATATTTATGAGATTAACGAGGCCTTCGCATCCATGGCAGTCTACTGTGTTAACACCCTGGGTCTTGACCACGCCAAGGTTAACCCTCGCGGTGGTGCTATTGCCATTGGTCACCCGCTGGGTGCTACTGGTGCTCGCCAGATCGCTACTATTCTGAGTGAAGCTCGCCGGACTAAGAAGAAGGTCCTTGTCACAAGTATGTGCATTGGAACCGGCCAGGGAATGGCTGGTCTGTTCGTGAATGAGCAGCTGTAAATAAATAGGTCTCCTTTGTTTGGTAAAACAATTTGAAGCAATTTGAACATACTAGCATGCTGTTATTTCTACTGTAATCATTCTACTACAATACTACCCCAATCTAGTACTACTAGTAGTACTACTGCAAGGTCTTCTGCCCAGGTGCCCAGGCAGGTGGTTGTAACCTTCAAGTTCAAGTTGGAACAATACTATGTACTAGTATATGAAAGCTCATTAAAAAGACCAATTCCACGCAATGTCGTCATAAGTCATCACATAGATTGTAAATGTAGGGTATATAAATCATCAAAAATCCCCCCGAAATCAAGAAGCCTCATCCTGTCTCTCCTTCCTCCCCTCCTTCTTCATCCTCTCCTCCGCCGCACGCGCAATCCTCTCCCTCCTCGACTCACCACCAGACCCAGACCCAGAAGTCGAACCCGACCCCGACCCCGACTGACCACCACCACCACCACCAAGAACAAATTCCCCCCCAATCCACCCACACTCATCAAAATGCTCCTCATCCTTCGCCCCCTCCCAATCACCCGGATTATAAAATTCCTGCCCGGTCAACCGCCTCCCACCAGAACTATAATCCGCCCTCTCAACCTCCTTCTCAATCTGAGCCGTCAAATCCCAAAAATCCCGATCATGGTCCCCAAACACACAATGCGCTAACTCATGACAAAGCGTTTTGCGAATCGTGCGATAATCCCGATACCCATCAAACGCATCAGTGCGTAGACGCAGCTCGATAATTTCGCCCTTGTTGCGATTTAGTCCTAGCGTGCGTGAGACGCCCTGGTGGTCGCCGGATGTATGTTCGGCCGGGTTCATTTCTGTGAGTAGGGGCACTGAGAATTCGTGTTTGGTCATTGCGGCTCGGATGCCGGGGTCGTCGCGGAGTCGTTGCAGGAAGGTTAAGGATCGGTCTGGGTTTGGGAGGTAGGGGAGTGGGAGTAATTTGTGGAAGGTGTATGAGTTACTCGTACTCGACGAGGATAGAGTCGCGATATTGTTTCCCGCTTGTCTATTGCTGGTAGTGGCGGCGGATCTATTTGAGCGGCGCGCGGAGGCGAGGGCAGATGCTCTTGCTTCTTCGCGACGGCGCGTGGTGTCTGCTTGGTGGTTTAGGTCGGCGATGGCTTTGGCGGGTGTGCCGAGAAGAGTTATTTTGAATTTTGGGGAGGAGAGCGGGAGGATGGTGGATAGGCTTGTTGGTGGGAAGGGCGCCTTTTGCATGCCTGGTTTGGGGGCTATGAGGAGTTTTTGGTTTTGTGGGGGGATGTTGAGGGTTGATTCTATTGCTGTTGAGAGGTCTTGGAGGGTTGCGGAGTCGGGGAGAGAGAAGGTGTGTGGGGTGCCTTGGTGGTGCACGGTGAATTCTATATTTGAGGCCATTATTGTTGAGGGTATATGGCTAGTAGGATGAGATGTGGTAAGGTGGAGGGAATCCTTGTAAAGGATATAACATGGCGATGAAGATATCCTAAGCCTAAGGCGCCGAGGTTGGTTCGAGTGGCTTCCACGGCGATAAGTTTGTCAGCACGGAGATAAGCTACGGCCGCCAAGCGGGATTGCCACTGCTTCAAGTTTATAGTAGTACAGCATAGGGTAGTACTACCTATGGAATATCGTATTCGTAAGCTTAGTATAACACTTCTAACGTGAGTAAATGTGGCAAGTTATTTCATGGCTACGTGCAGATACAATACTAGTATTGATAGATCCAAACGAATTGATTGATAATGACTATCATGGTATCCATTCAAACAAAAAAGAGACGCCCCAATGTAAATACAAATCCTAACTCCTTTTCCAAATGATATATGCAAAGCTTCAAAAAATATGATGACCCCAAGCACCTAGCCCCTTTGTAAATGCAAGAATATAAACTTGAAGATAAAATGAATGTCCAGAATCCAAGAGCCGGGGCGAGACCCAGCTCAGCGGGGAAAGAAGATAGACCAAACAAATGGTCAGAAGAAAATATGCACAGAGAGATGGGAGAAATTTGTAAGTCGACGCAGATTCGATACCAATCACTCGTAATCGACTGATAATTTGGCCGTCAAGTCAGCGACATCTTTGTCCGCTACCCACTCCGCTAACTCGGGGAACCAAGTGTGACTATTCGTGGATTAGCATTTGTTGTGTTAAGAATAAAACTGCTTGTATTGCAGCGAGGGAGAAAAACTCACTTGTGGAACTCAGTTTCGATCAATGCTTTCTCGGAGTACTCCTCTCTCAATACCAAATCGTATGAAAATGGCACTTTAGCAGGGACACCCTCGAAGAAAGTCCGGCGCATTGGGTATAAGTCGATCAAGCGGTATTTGTGGAAGTTTTTACACTGCCAGATATCCGGATGATGCTCCAGCTCCAGTCTGCTGAGACCGGTGATATCAATGTACAGTCCAGTGTGGATATCAATCCACCGCGCGTCGATGATGTTGTGACCCTTTCCACGCTCCCGTTGACGCGACCAGGGATTGATATCAAGGAGGTATTGGCGGATGATGGGGCTGTCGGGGGTGGTGTATTCGACGATTGTCTGGTTGAAGTGGTCTCCAAGGTAGGCGAGTGTTGTATCCGGTACTTGAGTATCCATATCCCAATCCCAAGGCAGAATCTAGTGAATAACTAGGTTAGCTACTAAGTTCCCCAGAATGTAAGATCCAATACACTCCGAGTCGGCAGTGGCAAGTTCCGAACTCTGGAGCGATATGGTGCAACTTGAACTTGAAAGAACCAACCTTTCCATTCCACCACCAGCCTAGCAATGTCCCGTGCGCAATCCATGTTTCAAGTTCGTTCTCGTTGAAAAAGTTGAGATAGGCGCGAATCATATGGGTGAGGGTTTCAGCGCGCTCGTCATCGCTGACTGGCTCCTTGAAGAAACGCGAATCATAATGGCCGAGGATATCGTCGCGGCCAGGTTCGTGAAAGTATTTATATTCGGCAGACGCATTGAGACCGTAGTTTAGCCAGAGGGGATCGGAGAGGGTAGGGTCGATGTAGGGCTCGGTATCAGCTGGGCTCTCATTCGGGCTGGGCAGCGCCGCCGTGGCGGACCACAAGGCGAATCCTACTGCCAGTACCCGCCACATCGTGTGGGAATTTCGGTCTGCTTAGAAGACAAACACTGCACGAGAGCAGAATCCAATTCTCATGCTGTACAGGCTTAGTAGGAGGTTGGTCTTTGGTCGAAATTGAGCTAGGGCCCGGACGTTGCAACTTGAAACCGGAGGAGATATCGTTTAGGGTATACGACTAATATGCGCAACGGGAAGCGCAAGGTGGATATATACAAAGAGTAGGGGGTGGGGAGGGGAGGAGAGGGACGACGAGACGATCGAGAGAGGGTCGGGAGGAAAGAGAAGCGATATGATGAAGAGAAGAATGTAGGTAGAGGAGAGAAGGTCAAGCTGAGGAGCAGATCTGAGTGAGACCAGGGGAGGGGAAAGGCCGGCAAAAAAAAAAAGGACCCAACGGACTCGGCAGAACCGGTAGAACCATGAGAACTAGCAAAACCAGTCAAAGACCGGCCAATCCGGATGGAAGCGCCAGAGTTCATGGGCATCAGCGGGGCGGATTAGGCCGGATAGCGCCCCCATCCCCATCTCCCTCCCCACCGAAGGGGAATGGAGCAACCGATTGGAAAGGAGTTCACCCCCCAAAAGAGGACCAAGGGCCAAAGGGGGTGGTGCGATCGTGGGAGGCATGTTTGAACTCCCCCAATTGGACGAAAATCGCAGGGGAATGCAACTAAGTGACAGAGGCAGCATGCAAATTGGCCCTGGGAAAAGTGACTAAAGAAAGTCTGCAGCCACCAAATGTCCGCGTGCCCACTTGCCTCTTCCGATTTGGAGAGTTTTGGGGGTATTTTTTGGGGGCCCTGGAAGTCGTGATGTCAGCTCATCCTAGATTGGGTTCCCCTGATCTTTGTTCTTTGTTCTTATTAAGTTCTCGTTTGATCGTATTCTTATTCTGTCCGAATTCGTCAAGTGGAGTGTACAGAGCAGTTGCCAGATAAGGGGCTCAAGGCTCAACTCAGGGGAGGGAGAGAGATCCCCTCAACCTTTTTTGGAACTCATCTCCTTGCCCAGTCTCAGCCTGCAGTGAGCCCTGGAAAGACGAGAGACCCTCATATGCTTGGCAAAGACTGCCAAGACTCCCGGGGAGACCCACGCTGGGTTTGGACAGGGCGTTACCGTTGACGGTTGGGGTGTTTGAGGTGATGTTGATGGGATAGATGGGGCTGAAGGGCAGTTTGACAGAGGCGGTGGATTTCTCTCGGTTGGATTCCGGCTTACCATTACTTACTACCATCCAGTGCACTTTCAAATGTGCATATACCAGAGGTGGAATATGCACCAACTTCAGTGTTGGGGCTGAAGCTGGAAGGATGATTATTCTGAGTCAACTAATCTACTATAAGCAACCAAGGAGATTGCAGGCTGCCTGCTGCCTAGAGACACGTCTAAGATGAACTCACTGCCAGTTGTCGGTGTACTAGTATATTAGTACTAGAATGGTTAACCTATTATACAGTACATGATCGTATAAAGTACTACTCCTCTCCGTACATTAACCCCAAGATCTACCTGAAACCTCGTACGGAGGATGTACTCCGTAATCTTTACGGACCAAACCGAATACGACTCCGATCAAATTACCCAAATCGGTAATCTCCGAGGTCGATCAACGGTCTCGAGATGATCCATCCAGCCCTATCTTAAGGTACGTTACCCCAAGGTTGGCGCTGTCATTGTCATATCGTGCTTGAATCGATGCTTGTTCGTTGACACTGGCCTATTAAACTGAATCTTGCAGTCAACGTTAAGGCTTGATATAAGAAGTACCATACAGATAGTTTCAAGGTATTGAATACGAGTACGACTATTTCAGTCGATGTAACAGTTCCTGCGCTAGCTCTTCCTAACAGCCTTCATTTCCACACCAGCAACGATGCAGCAATGAACTTGAGGGGCCTCGGAGGAGTTGAAAAGAATGTCCAGGTGTTCACTGCACATGTGACTGTAGCACTAGAAACGCCCTCTTGGAGTGCTAGTACGCACGATCCCCGCACTCATCTTTATCGCTACGCCTCGGCTCTTTCAAACCTCATTCTGGAGTCGTGGACAAAATCATGATGATTCGTGCCCAGTCATGTAATATACTGCGAATCAAACAATGGAAATGACAATTGAAATACACTGGTACTAACGATATCCAAGAATCTAAGCTTGAGCGCTGATAAAAGTTAAAAGCACAGATACGACCGACGCCAGAGAAATTGGATCCTCAAGTCAAGAACAACTTCTACTAGGACTACTACTAGGACTACATTTAGAGAGTGGTTAGGCTGATGCCATTCAACTTTGACTCGGAACGAGGCATTGTTAAACTCAATCTCATATATAGCATGAGTGATTTCATCTATTCGTAGGAAACGATCTACATCATAACTGTTTGCATTAAGAACAAAAAAAAATGGGGGTGACCAACCAAGTTGATCGGGTCTAGTCGCATAAACATCTCTTGATCCTTTTCGTCATAATGCGGGCTCCGCCCGCTCCAAAGTGGGAATCTCCTCACATTTGATAAAATCCTTCAAAGACGCGCAGATCGCTTCTTGATCTACTGCTTCTCCTCGGACTGGCCCTCAGCGGCCTCACCCTCAGCAGGGGCATCCTTCATCTCAGCATCACCGTTATCGGCAGCAAGCTTCTTCTTGTGCTCCTCCTCGGCCTTGCGCAGGTCCTCAGCGGCCTTCTTCATAGCCTCGACCTCAGCGCGCTTCTTGGCAGCGGCCTCCTCCTCGGCCTTGCGGACAGCCTCGCGCTCGGCCTCGACCTTCTCCTGGTAGCGCTGGATGACGGGGCCAACGATGAAGCGGATCTCCTCTTGCTTGGAGACGTAGACGGACTTGGTGGTGTCCTCGCCCTCCTCGTAGAGCCAGTCCTCGACATCGGTCAGCTTGGAGCGGAGCTTATCCTTCTCCTCGTCGCTGGCGAACTCAGAGTAGACGCCGTCGATCTTGTCACGGAGCTCGTAGATAGAAGCCTCAAGCTCGTTCTTCTTCTCGTCGGTCTCGGCGACGAGCTTGTCCTCCATGTACATGGCGTTCTCACGCTCCTGGAGGGTGGCCTTGGTGGCCTCGTCGATACCACCGGTACCGGCGTTGATGGGCAGGTCACCCTTGCGGACCTGCTTCTTGACCTTGCGGGTCTTCTTGGGCTGCTCGTCGCCGTTGGTGTCCATAGCCTGTGAAGATTGTTAGTTACATGTCGAAAAAAAGGATCAAAGATAATATTTGAAACTTACATCACCCTCCTTCTCGCCCTCCTCGGGGACGGGCTCCTCAACCTCCATATCCTCAACGTAGTAACCAGACTCGACGTTCAGGATACCGTGCAGGTTAAGACGGGCCTTGAGCTTGCAGATCATGAAGTCATCGTTGGCATCGGCCTTGACACCCTTGACGGAGAAGCGGCCAATCCAGGGGTTGACCTTGCCGGGCAGCATGTCAGTCTTGGAGTAGCGGGCCTCCAGGTCGAAGGGCTGCTTGCGGTAGAAGGTGAGGATCTTAGTAGAAGGCATGACGTTGCCACGGCTGAAGACGGTGAGGCTGGTGTCCTCATCGGGGATCTCGGGAGATTGCTCCCAGGTGAAGTCAATGGGGTAGTTGACAATGTCGTGGACGGCGAAGTCACGGACACGGAAAACGGGGGAGAGGGTAGCGCAGCAGAAGGCGCAACCACGGGCGATGGCCTCATCCTGGTTCAGGGTGAAGGACAGACCCTTGTTGAAGAACTGGCTGATAGTCTCCTTGAGAGCGGGGACACGAGTGCAGCCACCGACCATCTCAACGTAGTCAATATCCTCAACCTTGAGCTTGGCCTCGGCCAGAGCCTGCTCCAGGGGAACAGTGATGCGGTTCAGCAGAGGGCGAACCATCTCCTCGAGCTCCTCACGCTTGACCATAGCGCGGACATCAACATCGTCCATCAGGGACTCGATGCTCATGGGTGCTTGAGGGTTGGCAGACAGAACCTTCTTGAGCTTTTCGGCGGCGGCAACGGTACGGGCCCAAGCCTTGGGGTTGGTGCGGATGTCGATCTTGAACTTCTCCTTGAACTCATCGGCGAAGTGCTCGGTGAGGGCAAGGTCGAAGTCACGACCACCGAAGTGACGGTCGTAGGCAGTGGACTTAACGTTCAACTCACCCTTGCGGAACTCAACGATGGTGGCGGTATAGTCGGAGTAACCGATGTCGACGAAGGCAACACGGCGGGGCTTCTCCTCGGGACCGGGAAGGTCGAGCTTAGTGATACCGTAACCCAGAGCGGTGGCGGTGGTGTCGTTGACGAGACGGAGGGCGTTGAGACCAGCAATATCAGCGGCATCAATCATGGCACGACGCTGAACATCGGTGAACCAGGCGGGAACACTAATGGTAACGTCGGAGACGGGCAGAGAAAGTTCCTTGGAGGCAGTGTCCTTGATCTTGGTCAGGAACATGGCGACCAGCTGAGTGGCAGTGAACTTCTCCTTCTTTCCGAGGTAGTTAACCTCGACACCGGCAAGGCCATTGACGTCGCAGATGTTGGCTGTGTTAAACTTCTTCTCGAGCTCGACATCGGGGTCGTTATAAGCACGGCCGATCAGGCGCTTGAGGGAACCGATGGTGTTCTTGAGGTTGGATGTCTCTTGTGTCTTGGCGGCTTCACCAATGTGTCTGCTGCGAGCATTGAAACCGACCATAGAACTGTTGGGTAGGGAAAATTCCAGTTAGTCTTTTTCAAAAATTCTGATTGGGATGACGTCGGGCCGCAGTGAGAGATCGAACTTACGGGGTCTGACGGTTGGAAACCTCGTTGGTAATCTAAACAATTCGAAGGACATCTTGGTCAGTAATCGATGCATTTTCAAAACCGGCATAAAATGTATGCGCATCATCAACCGGGGGCAATAGGGAGGCAGGTTGATGGTAGGCTGGCGGGCTGGCGGGGCACAATACGCACAATATCAATACCCTTGTTACGGGCAACACCAATCTTGGTGCTCTGCGCACCGAGATCAATACCGACAACAGACATTGTAGGCGGAGGAAATGGGGGGTATATTGAAGAGAGGGAAGGGGAAGGTGGGTGGAGGGAGGATCAAAAGAGATGGGAAGATAAGTTTGGAGGGGAGAAACAATTTGCACGCCACTCCACTATTGCGATTGGCGGGGGG
>KB644802.1:32478-54160 GCA_000347475.1 Penicillium paxilli ATCC 26601
GGAGGGGAGAAACAATTTGCACGCCACTCCACTATTGCGATTGGCGGGGAGAGAACAACGGATGCTTTGGAACGGATTTTTTCCCAACTTGAGCCTAAAAGGATTGAAAAGGGAGAATTAAGGGGAATTTTTTTTTAGAGAAAAAGAGGATAGCGGTGAGAGATGGGTTAAATTTTAATATTGTAATACGGAAAAAGAGACTATGATAGAATAATATAAGCAAAAAAAATCTACAAGTACGCATGTTGGCATGGCAAAGTGAGTTGTGCGGGCGACTCATCGAACCTTCCAGCGCTTGCCAGGCTTTTCCTTGACCAATTCTGCCGGGTTATACCGCTCTACCAGGCTTGGCTGAGGAAAATTCTGCCGATTTGCCCCTCGGCGGTGAGCACTGGGAAGTGGGAGGATCCACTCTATAGTTGGAGCGTGTTTGACATCATGTTTTTAGCAGTATAGATAATCGGTCAAATCGATGAATGCAATCGTATTGTATATACATAATACTATAACGATATGATTTATTAAATATTTTCCAAGTCATACTAGTATATCAAAGTTCAAGTTGGAGTCACCAGGGGAGTGTACCTTTTTGCCAGGTAAAAAGGACGACTATTAGTAATAGCCCTAAGCCAGGAACAGGGTGTTGGCAGTTGTGGATCATATCGAGTGATGTAATTGATAACAATACATCATGCATAGAATAAAGTACTACATATTATCCCTACGATTCTATCAGGAATATACCTAGTATTAAATACTACTAGAATACTTGATTAGCTAGGGCGACTACCTAAGAGAGAAAACTACACTGGTTACCTACTAGGTATGACCCCAAGTTGGCTCCAGCACTAGTTACACAGCCCTGGAGTGTAGTAGTTAATACAGGGGTTTTTTGAAGATATCGATACCCCTAGGGCCTACTAGTACTTAGATGATACACAATAAAAGATAACCCTGGAGAAATCCAACTACTTAGTATAGCCTAGTGTTTTATCTTTACCAACAAGACACCTGCTAGTAGAATGTGTTTCAATTAACCTTTGAAAGATCTGCCCTTCAGGCTGATCTAGTACTAGTACTAGTCGTAGCATAACCGCTTCACGTTAACACTCGAAGCCCTGGAGAATCTGGGAAGGTCCCTTCCCACCTGTCCACTATAAGAGACGCATATGTAGCACTAGGCAATGAAAGACATGGAAATTGTTTTGGATTGAAGGGACCGCCGATAGTAGTATGTGATAGTACTAGTATTGGAGCATTATTAGTCCTGAGGCTGTTAAAACTTGAAGTTTACTGCTGATCCAAATCCTCTGAGTAATGCATTAGCAAATTTCCGATGGAAAAACTATGAAAAAGCTGCCTGGAATCCCGATTCCCGGCACAGGTATTAGGGCGGGGCACCGCTAATTCCCTATACACAACTGCCAAGGAAGAGGTGACTAACCGTTATGTACGTGCCCCAAAAAAGAAGTGAAAATTAGTAATTAAACAATGAATTAAAAGATGGACTGATGCATTTTGATTCATCAATGCAAAGAAAATGGGTAGCAAAAACTGTAACAATATGTAGGCATGATCCCACAGGTCGAGAGAGAAAAAGAGTTGAACAGTGTAAAAAGCACTGAAGTAGAGCAAACCCAATCGAGTTCAAGAAGCATAGAATCATCGCTCAAACCATATCGCTCGCTCTTTCCGAGAATTGGACCCCCCGGGGATACATGTAATTGCCCATGGTGGCCTTTACTGGCCTTCGTTGTCCTGACGGTCTAAGTGGTTCCATCAGGAATTGGTTTTCCTGCATAGGTTCGGAGTGCTCTTCAAATGGTGTCGCGGCGTGGAATTCGGAAGTTTCCGCCTGGTTGTGAATGGGCTCGAGTACCTGGGGCCATACTGCAGCCTTGTTCGAAGTTCCCATCATCGACATGCCGCCTGATAACCGGGCTTGATTCGCATAATATAACTTGCGTTGATCTTCTTCACTCATCAGACTTTCCACAGTGTGTGGTAGTAAGATTGAGTTCGATCCACCATCAGAGGACTCCGTGAAGATAGACTCCATGGATTGACGGAGTTGGCCGGGTACATGGAGTCGAGGTACACTGGGAAGAGGCGCTGACATGTGTACTCTCGCGGGACTAGCTTCGCTGGTACTCATGTAAAATCCATCCAAAAGTTGCTCTGCGGGTGCAAATCGGCCGTCAATGGTGTCGGAAGGGCGTATGGGAACTGATCTCCGACGAACGCTGTTAGCCCGAAAAGTATCAACATCGACGTTTAGCTCGTTGCCCAACTCTTTGGCCAGTTCTGCAGCCTGACCAGGGGTGATATGGTCATCGGCAGTTGCTGCATCGGCTCGTGGTCCGCCCCAAGTTCGCTGCCCGGCCGTAAAAATCCCATATACCATGTAGAGCCAGTTGAAGAAAGGATTGACAATAAACATCAGTGGATAGAGCCATGCTTTGTATCGACCAAGGCGGAGACCGAAATAAAACATAAGCATATAGTTCAGACCAAGAGACACCCCTATGAAACCCACAGGGACATCTTTGACTCTTTTGGAAGTGGTGATAAGAGCGATTGCCATGATGAAAAATAGCAGCGCAGTGGTTCGGATAGTATTCTGTAGGAATCTAACAACGCAGAGTAAGGGATAGCGTACCCATAGCCTCACGTCGGTGATCATGCAAACCTCATTCGTTATGAATCCCAGGAACCAACGGCGCCGCTGTTTCAGTAAACTGCTGAATGTTTGGACAGCTTCGGTTTTGCAGAAGGCGCCTGTGCACATCTGGATCTGATACGGATTTTTAGCCCCGATCATGAAAAGGTGGGTGAGCCAACGATCCTCCCCAAGATGACACTTTCCATAGTCGAATAAGTCATCGCATTGCTCAGCCTTGTCCGAAAAGTAGTATTTCGCCATTTTGCGAAAGGCCGAGAAACGAAGGATAGTTAATGCCCCAGGTAGGCAAGTGACGGCTCCACACCCCGACTCGACCGATCGCTCGAAAAGTTGGCCGTGAATATATTCCATATCTTGGAGAAGCGTAATGAAAGAGTTTTTCACCGTAGTAGAGGTAATGATACCTGTCATGGCTAACATGTTATGCTTGCTCCCGGGTTTTAGTTCCATGTCATACATGAAGTTTTGCAGACAGACGCGATCGAGGATGCAATCGGAGTCGATGAATAGTACAAACAAGTCATCATGTCGCTTCAAGTACTCTGCATAAACTTTGTCGATCAGTTTGAAGGTTTGCTTCTGACAATGCCGCTTGCCCCCATGCGTAAAGCGAGAGACGGTGATCCGAGCTTTCTTGTAGATCACATCGATGCTTTGAGGGTAGTTTTTCAGTGATATCGGAATTCCTAAGTGATGTATAACCCGAAGATAGGACTCATCGACGAAGTTACCATCCCAAGATAAGAAAACATGAATGCAAGCTGCTGGATAATCACAGTCGACAACCGAGTCAATCGCTTTTATCAATGTATCGGGCTCTTCTTTGTATACCGGCATGACAACGACGGTCTTCGGCGCAGTGCGATCATCCAAGAGCTCTTTTATCCTCTTTCTGCGCCCAATTGAGCCGGTGACCAGCTGGTGGACACATGCAAGCCAGGGACCGACGAGGAGAACCGAGAACGACCAGAAGGCGAACCACTGAAATATCTCGGCCACGTGTACAGGAATATGGCGGCTGATCTGAGGTGGCAGAGGGAGTGTCACAATCATGACTGGGAGGAATATCAATCTAGAAATCCAATCATCGGATTAGCGTTGCTCTCGCAGGATTTGAGGTCCCCAGGCAGGGGCTTCAAGCTCACCGGAGCAGCGAAAAGAGAAAAAACATCACCACTGCTAAAACTTTGATGCTCCAGTGGTCTGCCTTCTGATAAACTTTAACTAGGCAGTACAAGAAAGCAGCAAGCCAAAGTACCCATTCAAATGCCGCTGCGAGCATTAATGGCCCAACGATAGAGAGGTATACGATCTGCTCAGCCCGTTAGCCCCAAATAATCGGCAGAGAAAGCGTGAGAAGTTACATCTTTCGTAGCCCACTTGTTGGGGTCCCTGACAGTCTCATAAGAGCCCTCCATTTAAGCCGTGTGGTTTGTGAATTGAAGACCTGATTGATTATAAGCAATGCGGCTGGAAGAGTGGGATACTCTAAGATATGAGGTAAAAATGTCGAGGTTCTCTCTCAGGCCTGTTCCATGTGCAAAGCCAGATCCAGTATCAGGCAAAGTAAACTCCAGGAGAACGGTGCTGTTGGGTCCTTTGAAGAAACGGATCATTCTCCACGCATGTTTGCATCGATAAATGTGAGTATCCGATATGTGCAGACGAGCTAAGAGAAAATAGGAATGGGATAAATTGGCGAACGATCTGAGGGTGTCACAAGCGGGAGGGGTCAAGTTCTGCGACGATGGGATGGTTGAAGGTGAAGATGAAGTTGTTATTAGTTAGGGTAGAGGGTAGGAACGATCATATCGACTTGAGGGTCTGCACTTACCCAAATTACTTAGTATCTTAGTAGTAGTACTCTCTTTAATGTGGATATTAGGGATGTTTCTACTTATTTTCGAAGTAAAAAGTGCCTTTTTTAATAACTAATAGACTCACGGAGACTATTCTGCCAAGGCTATATGCATATATTAAATAAATAATTAAATTTCTGGTACTTTGTTGGACTGCACTTGCACAGTAAAGTACAGTAGAGCCTCTACATGGTCTAACCAATTACGGACTAGTGTCTATGCCTCAGGCAAAAGAGGAGCTCCCGCGGTCCAGAAAAAAATTCACCCCCCGCCGAGCTCTTGATTCCTCTTTAGAGAGAGATCATCCCCATTCAACTCGGATTATCCCCTTCACCTCCAATCAACCTTTTGTTTGTCATCGTTCAATTCTGACCCGGTGACTCAATTCCTATTCCGACCCTTGAGTCATCCCGCCTTCTTAGCTTGGCGCCTTGATCTTCACTTTTCGCGATTCCATCCGAAACCTTGTCGCATACTCAACCCGCAAGAATGTCTGAGGAACAGAAGCCCACCAACAACGCTCAGGCTGAGCAAGATGTCCAGAATGTTCTGGCTGAACTGAAGGACGAGGGTGCCGCCCCCGCCGAGGCCAGCAAGGAAGACGCCGAGGAGGCGCGCATCGTCGCCGAAGCCGCTAAGCTCGGAGAGAAGCAGTCTGAGGAGCAGTCACAGTCGCAGGAGCGCAACACACGAGGTGGTCGTGGTGGTTTCCGTGGTCGCGGAGGAGCTCGCTTCTCCAACAATGTCAAGTTTGACCCCTCCCAGCAGAAGGAGACCGACGACCCCGTCGAGATCCGCAAGCAGGTAAGATGGGCCCGAAGCAAGAGGGGTAGATATGAATACTCGAACAATGACGCTAATCTGGCTGGTTACAGGTCGAATTCTACTTCTCCGACTCTAACCTTCCCATGGACAAGTTCCTCTTCTCCAAGGTCGGCGGTAGCGAGAACAACTCCGTTCCTCTGGAGCTGCTCCACTCTTTCAAGCGCATGCGCCGTTTCCAACCCTTCAGCGCCATTGTTGAGGCCCTGAAGACCTCCGAGACTCTCGACCTGACCGAAGACAACACCGCTGTCAAGCGCAAGGTCGCCCTGCCCGATGATGTTAAGGTTCACAGCGAACAATACGCCAAGGTCTTCTCTGACGGCGCCATGGCCCGCAGCGTCTATGCTAAGGGCTTCTGCCGCTTCGGCGAGGAGGGTCCTACTACCCAGACCGATATTGAGGCTTTCTTCGAGCCCTACGGCCCCATCAACTCTGTTCGTCTTCGCCGCACTAACCCTGAGAAGATCTTCAAGGGCAGCGTCTTCGTTGAGTTCAAGAGTGAGGAGAAGCAGAAGGAGTTCTTGGCTCTGGACCCCAAGCCTAAGTTCAACGACCAAGAGCTGCTGATCAAGTCCAAGAAGGAATACTGCGACGAGAAGGTGGATGAGATCAACTCCGGTAACGTCCGTCCCAACGAGGAACGCCGCCGTGCTGGTCGTGGTCGGGGTGGTGGCCGTGGCCGTGGACGCGGTCGTGGCGGTCCTCCCCGCAACGACCGTGACTGGCGCGAGCGCCGTGACGAGGATCAGAAGAACGGCTTTAAGGAGGCCCAAAAGGATTCTCGGTAAGTAGCAATTACTACAAGGAAATCAAGCGATTGAAAGAATATTTGAAGCTAACGATTGTCATCTAGTGGTGTTCCCGTCGTTAAGGCTTCCTCCGACTCCACTGGCCAGAAGCGCACTCGCGATGAGGAGGCCAATGGTGACCACCCCGCTAAGAAGGTGGATGCGAAGGAGTAAATATGGCAATTTACAAGCTGTTTTTTATTTCGCGTTTTTATTTTTCATTTGCCATCGGATTATCAAAAAGTCTTGGAACGGACACGGCATCTGTTTACCATTTTACATAGGGGATATCCCAACGGGTCTATCGGCGTTACGATACATGATTAACCACAATACAATTGGGTTCGATTATCCATCTTTACCGAATTTTATAGATAAACTGTGCTTCTTCTGAGTAGATGAACTGACCTCCACATGGGCAGCCTTATGACCAATTGGAGGTCTGACCCTCCAGGGCTGTGAATGTGAGCCATTCTGATAGTACTACTATCAAGCACGCCAGCCTTGCCTAGGGTTTATGACTCAAAATTCCAAGTCATAGGCCAGGGTATCCTCGCATAGCTCTTCCCTCATCTTGTGAACTCTGCAGACGATGCATACCAATATCAGCGCCACCTTCCTACACCAGTATCCCTGAAAATGGAGAGAGCACTTACTCAAGGTGTGCCGGGTGCGTCGCATAACCAGCCACATCATCAGGCTTTTCCAAAACAGCAACGAGACCCATATCGAATCCCTGTGCACGAGGAATCGAGATAGGCAATGGCTGATTACATTGCATCGATACGAGGCCTGCATGTATTTTCTCAGGTCTTAACAAAACGTTGCTGCTAGGGATAATTTAGAGAATGAGGCCTTCAGGATTCAGGAACTGACCAGGGATTTGCCCAACCATATCCTTGGCCTTCTGTGACCAAATTGCTAATTGAGCCTGGGAGACTCCGGCCTTGAGGCGGAACAAGACTGGTCCGTCGGTCAGTTCTCCGAAGGTTGTGGTAACTGTAGATGGCCAGTGTTTCGCGTTGGTAGGTTATCATAGACTCACCGATGTGGTAGACGGGCATTGTTATTTGTGAGAGAGTTCTGATTCAATGATGTTTGATCTTGAGGAGAGTAAGAAGAGAGAAAGGTCAAACTAGCAACTTCAAGTTGAACTGGCGTAGGTCAAATGAAGAGAAGTATCAGGCTGAATATCTCCGGAGAGCGGGGGCAAGTCGGAAAAGGTCCGATGGATCTACCTCGATATCCGACTTGACTTGGACCCTAATTGAGTATCTACCGTAGTATCTACTACTACTCAAATGTACTAGTACAACTGTAAAATATCATAAGAATGCCCAGGAATATCACTTAGATAATGTAATAAACCTGATGCTTTTTATCTAGCACTAATCACCATTATTCCACACTAATAACTTGAACTAACTAGTAATTAAACCTGACAAGAAATACGGCACCTATTCAGTACAAACTTCCAAGTGTTTAAGTGTTTTACGTACGAAAAACAAAAATCCAATAATCCAAGATTCTTGATCCTTCTGGCTGTCATGATGCCAAGTCTGAGTCACAGTGTATCAACTTTCAGTCACCAACACAAGCGGAGAGTGTTTTGTATGGACCAGTTGACGCGGTGGAGAAGGCGGGCATATTTTCCTCGGAACATCAAACTTCTTCAAGTTATTTGATTTCTTTGCTTCCCCAAGACCGCCGCTTCTCACTCCCTCTAGGTTTTGGAAGAGATAAAAGGGCATATATTACTATTTCTCCCCTATAGCCCACTTTATTTAATTGTCCTACCCATTTCACCCAAACAAGATGTTCAAGAAGAAGCCTACGGTAGGCCGTGATACCTTCCCCCGCACATGCCCCTCCTTGAAACGATTCCAAGCTTGCCCTCTCACGACAACATATAACAAAGGTTGAATGGCTGCTAAAAAGATATGTCTGAATAGATCAAGAACCTCTCCTCTCTCCGGTCTTCCGATCGAAGGAAGATTGCCGACCAGATCGTCAAGGATTACAACATCTCCATCCCATCAAGCCCCGCCGAAACAAGCTCAGATCAAGCTGCCCAAACAGCTGCCGCAACTCCGAATCTTTCATCTATCAGAAATGCCCTACTACCGGAGAACTGCCAGACTGCTCGCTTCACAACAACAGCTGGCCCGGATCTTCGAAAAGTCCAGGGCATAATTTACGTTGGCGCACACCCTGGAGAAGATGAGCGCGTGCTTTGGTTCAAGGTGGAACAGGGTCCTTTCTCAGACAAAAAAATATACCCAACAGTTTATACATTATGGAGGAACCCGGATCTCATTCCTTTGCTACATACGCCAGACATGGTGATGCAAAAGATGCAAGGCGGAGCGGATCTGATGACTCCCGGTTTGGCAAACGATCCTCCGTTTGACTCTCGAGCAGTTAAGGGCTCTCCGGTTGCTGTTGCGAGTCTCAACAGCCATTCTGTGCCCCTGTTTGTTGGTATCTGTGAGATTGATGTTTCGGCACTGCAGGAGGTCCAGGGTACCAAGGGTCATGCTATCCGGGGCCTGCATTGGCAAGGAGATGAGTTATGGTCCTGGAGCCCTTCATCGAGACCTGGCCGTCCAGCTCCGGAGTACTTGAAGGGATGGGACGAAGAGGCGACTGAAGATGTGGAGGAGGGTGTTGCTCAAATGACTCTTGACGAGGGTATCGACACTGCACCCAATGATAGACCCGACGACTTTGTAGAGGAGTCAGAAGCGGCTCCTTCTGAGTCTGCTCTGGATCTCAAGGAACCCACAACTAAAGGTATGAGCTCTATGGCCATAAAGTCATGAATCAACCGGGGGCACAATATGCTAATACGATCTAGAAATCGATGATGTGTTTGTCAACGCTTTCATCTTTTCCCTCTACAAACTCAAGCAAGACAAGCCATGGATAAGAGAGCGCGGTCTGGAATCATCGATCACGCCCTCCATGCTCATTTCCAACCACATCACTCCTTTCCTCCCAATATCCCACCCCCAGCAGGCTCAACTCTACAACATCAAGAAGACCAGCTGGAAGAATACCAAAAAGTTCATCAAGCACTTAGACAAGCTGCAACTGGTCAAGTCAAAGGACCGAAACGGCCAAGAAACCGTCATTTTGGACGTCGACTTAGACGATCACCGAGTGGAAAGATTTACGCCTTACAGACTAGCATCACAAAGCGCACAAAGCAAAGCCCGCAAGGCCGCAGATCCAAACCCGGACGACGAAGGCACCAACCCAACCGACGACTCCGACCCCACCATCGGCCAAGATCTAAATATCAAAACTCTTTACCGCCCAACAGCGAAATTGGTCCCGATAATCTTCCCAGCCCTCTCTGCCTCGGACCCGAAGAACTTCTTCACGAGCTCAGAGGTTTCCGCTCACGTATACCGATACCTCGAATCCCAAGACCCACCTATAATCTCCAAAACAAACGCACGCATAATCGCCCTCAACCCTTACCTCGCAGAAACCGTCTTCACCTCAACCTCCGGCGAAGACAAAGCAACCCTAAAACGAGGCCAGACTACCCGTGACGGTCTCGTGAAACGTATCCAAGAAGACCGCAAACTTCTACAGCCTCACTACGCTATTCTCAAATCGGGCCAAACACTTGCAGACGTCAAGCCTAAAGCTGGCTCGGCGCCGAAGATTGTGATGACTCTTGAGAAGAGATCTGGTAATAAGACCATGACGAAGATTACGAATTTGGAAATCTTTGGGATTATTCCGGGTTTGCTGGCTGAGGATCTTCAGAAGAAATGTGCTTCTAGCACTAGTGTTTCTCAAGCTACGGCTGCGCCGAAGGGTGTTATGGAGGTTCTTGTTCAGGGTAATCAAGGTGCGGCTGCGTATAAAGCTTTAGAAGAGCGTGGTGTGGGTAAGAAATTTGTTGAGTGGGTGGATAAGACTAAGAAGAAAAAAACTTGATTGTTGGATAGTGTTGATACTGGAAATACATACCATTCTTAGAGGGTTCTTTCTCAAATTCCTTGATAAAATAGTAGTAGTAATATCCAACTTCCTCTACTTCTGTAAGCCTTACTAAATCATGATTCTAATCCCAGACTCACAACCTTGAACATCTCAAATGTACTACCCAGTAGTAGATCCTGCCAAGCTTGTACTATGAGTGAATGTAAACCTTGGAATGATACTACAATCGCACTGGTCATTATCGCTAATACCTAGGTACTAGCTCTCTGCAGTGTGCAATGATTTCCCCCACTAAAATCCGTTATAGAGCAACTACGAGGTTTACATGTACCAAGAAGAAAATATTGAGAGCAGTCTAACAATTCCATTCATGAAAAAAGTGTAAAAGAAAAGAGGGAACCCCAGAAATAAGTGGAAATCCCCTCAAGGCCCCAATATACCAAAAGGAATAGTACATAAAAAGAGGCAAGAGAAAAGAAGTGAAAAAAAGAAAAAAAGTAACAGGCTAATTGTTACACGTTTCGAGTCCCCCAGAAAAAGAAAACCAAGCAACCGAAAGGAAAGGACCTATGTACCCGAGATAGGCAATGAAAGGGAAAAGTAGAGATCAAAGGTTGATTTCGAAGATCAAACCCGCGCTGGGCCATTTTAAATTGGAAAAAATTTAGTTGGTCAGGTCACGGGCGTGAACCTTCTTGTCGCTGACGAGCCACTTGGTGGTCTGGCGGAGCAGGTTGAGGAACTGCTCGGCAGAGAGGGAGCTCAGGTAGGAGGACCAGTCGCTGGAGTTGTAGTTGCTGGCATCGGAGGAGTCGGAGCTGGAGGAGCCGGAGCTGGAAGAACCGGAGCTAGAAGAACCGGAGCTGGAAGAGCCAGAGTCGGAGGACTCAGAGCCAGAGCTGGAGGAGCCGGAGGTGGCAGCGGAGCTCTGCTGAGACTGGCCGCTGGGGCTGGCAGTGACGGTCACGGAGTCGCCCTGGACGGTGGTAGTCTGGTAAGAGACCTGGTCAGTAACCTGGGCAGCAGGAGCGGTCTCGGTAACAGTGGAAGCAGCAGCGGGGGCGTCGCTGGCAGGGTTCTGCTCGCCACCAGCGGGCTGGCTGGGGGCACTGGGAACCGCAGTAGCGCTGTAGTTGGGGGGCAACGGGGTGCTGCGGAGGGGAGTGCTGGACGGGGCCAGAGGGGTGCTGGACGGGGGAGCATTTACGGGAGTAGCGCTGCTGGTGGTGATGGGAGCAACGGTAGCCTGGGCAGTGGTGGTAGCGGCAGCAGAGGCGGCAGCGGTGGTGGTAGCGTCAGAGGAACCGGAGCCGGAGGAAGCACCAGTGTACAGGGCAGGACCGGGGATAGTGTAGCTGCTCAGGGACTCGTAGATGTTGACCTTGATACCGGGGTCGGTGTTCTTGTACAGAGCAGTACCCAGGGTACCAGAGGGAGAGTCACTGCCGCCACCGGTGACCTTCAGGTTGAGGCACTGAGGGTAGTTCTGAGCACCGTTGGTCTCACCAGCGGAGTGCAGAGCGATAATCTCGTGACGGAGGACGTAGTTGCCGGAGGCAATGCTGCTGGGGATGGTAACAGTGTAGCTGTTGTTGTTGCTGATCAGGTTGTCGGTAGCCCAGGTACCGGGAACGCTGCTGTCATCAACGAGACCCTTCTCATCGATCTTGAAGAACTTCAGGGAAGCCTTCTCAGCGGAAGAGCAGTCACCGTTGCAGTTGGCGAGGTAGGTGATGACAGGACCGTGGTGAGACTCGGGCCAGTCAGTCCACTGGAGCTCGACATCACCACCAGCCTTGACGGAGGCGGAGATGGCACCAGGCTTGCTGTCCTTGTGGCAGATAATGTCACTGCTCGAGTAGGACGAGCCGTCGACGAAGCCGAGATCGGTGGCATCTTCATACCAGCCGATGTTGTCGGGGTAGGGGTCCTCGTAGTTGTAGGTGTCGACGATGAATCCACCGTGGTAGGTGCCGTCAACGACAGCACCGCTCACATAACCGTGACCAGCCACAAGGGCGGCCGATCCGAGGATGACTCCAGCAATCTTGGAAACAGACATTTTCAGTCGATGTTATATATAACGCACAGCGTTTTTTTGGCAGTTGGAAAGCCGCAAAAAAGAGCGAGGCCGAAAAAGAATGGAAATGGGGACTTCAGTCAATGAAGTCAACCCGGAAAAAAAAGAGAACGGAAAGGTACTGGACCTCTGAAAGAATGGAATGTGGAAAGACTGGTTGAAGAGAAGAAGAAAAAGGTGTCAGGGTGGTGAATTCGCATCTTTATATCGTGGACGATGGTGAACTTCAACCGGCATCATAGCTCCATTAGGAACTGAAAGCCATACTAGCGACTCCACAAAGACGCCAGTTCTGTATAATGTGAACCTCTTAATTCAAGAAGTGTTTCCATCGGTGTTGCCAGTTCCCACTGACATTTCCATGATCTTGCCTGACCGGCCATAGGTGGAGAATCTTCCACGACCGAAAAGGTAATGGCCCGAGGTAGGAGATAGATGAGAAGCCCTGTCTCCAAACCGCCAGGTTTTCCTGGCACCAGACAATTAATTAAGCTATGCAGGTCCTTTGGGAGGCGTCTGGGGCCTAGTCAAACCACTAAACGGTGCCTGTCGATCCCTGGGCGGCTGTCTGTGACAGCTGGAGTTTCACACCTCCAACGAAACCATTTCGGATTGGACGTTCGCTAGATGTGATATATCAGCATCATTCTCTGCTTTCCCCTCTTCATCCACCTTTTACGCTGCCAAGATATCGTCCAAGCTCCTGCTCGTTCGGAGTAATTTCGTTCATTTGGCAGATTGCGAAAAGCTTGGCTGGTTGAACAGAAACAATTCCGAACGTGGGAAACAGGGGGGAACAAATGGAGCGAAAATGACGAATAGCGTGTTTGCCAGAACCATGTGGCGTGGTGAAGTCTCGATCTTCTTTCAGTCCTTCAAGTCGTCCTTTGTCATTGTCATTTTGACGCTTGCTCAGAGCTTACTAGTACGGGGCTAAACAAAATGTCTCGGAGATGGCGAACAACGACACACCAAACAGTAATTAGCAACCTGTCAGAACGCTTAGGGCCTTTTCGGATGCAGGATCAGCGTTGGCCTAGGCCACACTTCGAAGATCCCGTTAGCTTGGGGCTCGGACTCTTGTTGAGACTTTTGGATCCTCTTTTCTTAGGTTTGCCTCTATCGCGAAATACCATTTTGCTATACGAGCCAGCAAAATCTGCCGGGCAATGGAACTTGGATCTGCTCGAGCCGCTCTCCGAATATGATCAATCTTGCCTGGGTGGCAGTATGTGCGGCGCGTATCCGGAGAATTATTCTGAAACGCTCGGGGGCTCGGCACGCCGTGCAGAGGCTGAGCGGAGGTCCAACAACTCCACCTTGAGACCCAGACCGTCAATTTTGCTGGGAACTAGCCTTGCGCGATACGCATCCTTTGCAATATATGCGATATGCAATTGTTAACACCTCCGAAGGGCTAAGATAGTTGGCACGCCGGTGCAGACTAGGCGGGTATGGTGGTTATGGGTTGATAGAGTCAAGAAGACGTGATCCCCTGGCTAGATCAGCTCTCTCAAGCGCCGCGCCGGAACATCAGAAAGTGTATCCCATAGTAACCGTGGACTCCAGCAACCGACATCCTACGCTAGACGACGCCGAAGGGCACTGACCTTGAGAGGCTGCATCAGACCATGGACTAGCACTTACCAGGTCTTAGCCAGTGAGCACGACAGTCTTGGAAACTTGAACTTGAAGGGTCATAGAGTTGAACGTTCAGTACCAGTTGCCCTGCAGCCACGGCAAGCCCTTCAGGGGTCTCGATCGGACGGCGCTCAGGTAGATGTGCTCCACGGCTAGTATATATGTATGTAGTCCGAGTATAGGTTCTGCGATTGATCGGCCGAAATAACTACGGGTGGTCGATTAGACCTTCCACAACCTAATCCATCACTGCATCCGCATCTGCATCCGCATCAGTCTAAGCAGCAGCCCTGGGACATCCGGCATCCGGCATCGGCGTTCGAATTTGAAAATGTCTAGACCAATTGGCGAAGGCAATTGGAACACATGAAGCAATTCACTGTTTCTTAGGAAAATTGCCGCTAGCCGGTGATCATGACGTCCATTATGTATGTTTAGATGTGTCAGGTTGATATCCTGACCAGAAGGGAACGTCGTGTCACGGAAGCTTTGGGTATATTCGCTGCGGGAAAACGGAGAGTATGTTCCCAGCAAACCCGGGATCTTACAAGGAGGGGGAAGATCAAGCGATAGTGGCACAAGGTGCGACTGGAGTGACACTCGCAGGAAATTTCGTATCTCACAGCCGATAACCCACGTTCGTCATCGGCCGTGGCTTGCATGCGCCCGATACCGAGTTGATGCTAGTAAGAAGACAGTGCGAGGGGTATTTGGACCGGGGGGGTTAAGAGGAGGGGGAAGAAGCAATCAGAAAGCGAAGATCCTCAGCATAAAACGGGTGACATCGTGGGTCAAAGGGGGCCGGCTCTTAGTGAACACGAGGTCTGGGGTGGGACACAAGGTCGATCCTCTGTAGGCGGGATCACCAGTACCTCACACCGCAGGGCCATATGGAATGGTTATCGAAGAGAACAGAATTGGTGACTGGTGGAGGCGAAAGTCAGGGACGAATCAGAGTGAGGAAACAAAACCAAAACTCGCTCGGGGATTGGTTGTCTCTGGTCACCGCTGGACAGTTACTGTACACTAACAACGGGAGATGGAGAGAATAGAGTGGGGGATTTCAGGGGAGGGGGGGAAGAGGTTGGAATTGGTAGAAAGAGAATAAAATGGATGAATTTGTATCAAGAAGAATTGGAGACAAAAGATAATCAAGCTAGTGATGCAAGTAGAATGTTGTGATTTGTTTAGGTAGTTGTTGTGTTGTGTGTGTGTGTGTGGTGGAGGACGTTGAGTTCTGCCGGTCTCGATCGGCGCTCACACTTTTCCCTTTCCCGCTCTCCTTTCTTGCTCCACAAGGCAGTCACTTCTTCCCTCTTATCATCCCCAGGTCTAAGAGTCATGGTCGTTGCAGGCCGGTCCTGGTACACCGAATTTGTATAACTGCTCTTCCTTGATTCTTTTTTGACTGGGAACCTTCTGGCTACACTCGATATAATTCTCTCAACTCGCGCTGATTCCAGCCTCATTGCCCCAACCTGCGCTCACCAAATCCCCATTAACCACTCACACGCGACATTCTACCTGTCTATATTGACACAGTACGAGATTCTACGGTTGTATTCGCCTCTCCCGCTCTCGACCGGTCGGATACGCGGGACTATAAAAGCATGGGATCGATCGAGGCGCCGTCTTCCCCCGCATTCCCTTCCCTAGACCCCGTCATCATGGACGACGAGATGGAGTCCGCCTTCGCCAACGCCAATATGGATTTTCTCGACCCGACTCAACTCGATATGCCCTCAGGATCCGCTGGAGGTGACTTTGACGACCTTTTTGCCCGAGCCACCAATTCCCGCCCGAATGGCACCGCCGAGCCCTCGAAGCACTATCAGGATCAACACCCCCTGAGACAGCCACCAGTTATGACCGCAGATTCGCCCGCCGAGTCGCCTGATGCGTCCAGTCGAAGCTCTTCGTCAGAGTCCCCGAGAAACCACCTCCGACAAGATTCAATCGCCTCTACAAACTCCGCGGCTCACAGTGAAAATCCACTAGTATCCGCAGGTTATCCAACAGAGGACTGGATGCGTCCGGAGCTGTCATCGGTCAAGGAGGAGTCTCCATTCAATATCGAGCCGTCTTTTTCCATGGACGACGGATTTACCATGGATCCCGACCTTGAGAGGAGTAATCAAGCCATGGATGCGGCCTTCGATTTCGAGAGCGCGGCGAGCAGCCCCAGTCCACTAAAAGTCGAGAACTCCTCACAACCAAATACCCAGCAACCCTCCAAATCGCAAATCTGGAGCCCCTCAGCTGTCTCCGCGGTTCCGGCCCAGAATAACGTTGCAGCGGCACCTACGGTAAGTCAAATCTAAAATGATCTGCATAGGTGTGAACTGTCCTAATATTCATAAAATTAATAGGGTCCTACGCCTGCGTCTCCACTGTTTGCTTTTGGTCTGAAAGAGCAGTCCCCTTTCCCTGGATCCTTCCGACATGATAACGAGAAGATTCCTACATCGCAGTGGAATGGACAATCCCCTTCATCACTTCTAGAGGAAAGCTTTGGAGGCATTAATATGAATGGAAGATCTCCTTTGAACTCCATGTCTCCAAACATGAGATTCGGTTCGCCAAACGCCTACCCATTTCCTGTCAACTTTGCCTCGTCTCCGGCCCAAACAGATCCCATGAACGCGACTCAGCCTGTTCTCACTGTCCATCCAACCTCACTCAAGTCCCGTGTTGAAACCCAAATCCCGATTCGATTGACTCTCTCTCCGCTGCCGGCCAGCGTTAAGAAGCTGCGCCTTCCATCCCACACCATCTCTAAACTAAAATTCCTCGCCCCCCCCTCCACTGAGCCTTGTCCAGACACTCTTCAACTATATACGAGCTTGGTATGCACAAGTGCGATGCAAGATCGAGAAAAGTTGAAACGAGCTTTTGCGCGCACAAGGAGTGAGAGATACCACTCAGGCATGAATGCTTCCGATGAGGAGCGGCCTTTGGACGGTGGTGATGTGAAGATTTGCACCGGATGCATTCAACGTGAGCGTAAGCGCGCCTCTCGTAAGAAGCAGCGGAAGCCGGAAGAGGATGAGTTGTTCCAGAAAGATGAAGAGAAGAGAGTCATCGTTTTCAATACAAGCGAAATCAAAGAATGGACGGAACCACCCAAGAACAATTCTGCTGGCTTCGGTGAAATGCCACCTGCACCGCCAGGGTCAATGCAGGTGGAGCTTCCGATGCGAATCGCATGCTACTGCCGACATCAGAACGAGAAACTGGGTTTCCAAGTCATCTTTACTGTGAAGGATTATCAAAACAACGTGGTGGCTCAGGCGATCACCAACTCCATCATGATCACGGATGACCACAAAACACAAGCACCTTCAGCACCCGCACCTGCTGGCCCGTCGCCGTCCTTGCCTGATGGTACACAGCTGCCAGGTGTTGGTGTCTTCTCGTCTGGGTCAAACAATGAGAGCAAGGCTTCAAATGGAGCCTTTGCTTCTCCTCAGTCACCAACAGATCTGCAGGGTCTCCAGCAACGGTTCAGCTCCCAGTATCAAATGACAACTAACTCTTTCACTGGAGCTCAGCCAAACGGGGCTCCCTCAAGCTCACAGACACCTCGAAGTCTGTCAAGGCAGGCTTCGCCGACAGACTTCCAAGGACCCCAGTCCAAACGCCGAAAACATAGCAGTTCTGGAAGATTGCCTTCAGAACTGACTATGACTCGACTTGAGACACCCCAGTCTTCTAGTTCAGCAATGGCAAACGCTGCCCAGCTTGCAGCAGCTCGAGGATACGCTTCGCCAACAGAGCGGCCATTCGTTACCCCTTCTTCCATGTCAGGACAATACGGAAACGGGCCGCCCACTCCAAACCAAAGCACTGACAACAACAATCCTTTCTTCAATCCCACGCCAGCTCAACGACAAAGCCTGGACAGTCTAGCCCAGCAATCGCTAGTATCTGCTCCTAATTCTGCCCAGCCTAGTCGCCCGGGAACACCGGGTGCTTCTGGTCGTAATGGCTTCCAGGATCAAAATATTGGACTCTCTCTTGGTGGTGCACCCGCAAACCAAGTTTGGCCTTCGATTTCTCCAGCTCCCAGCCGGTTGCCCTCAGTTATCCACAAACTTGTGCCTGCTGAGGGTTCTATCACTGGAGGCACGGAGGTAACGCTCTTGGGCAGTGGTTTCTATCCTGGAATGGAGGTTGTTTTCGGTGACACGCTCGCCACAACCACTACATTCTGGGGCGATAAGTGCTTGAACTGCTTGACTCCACCAGCTCTCCAACCAGGGTTGGTGTCTGTTGTTTTTAAGCACGAGCACCCCACATTCGGGCAAGTTCAACAAGCACAACCGCTCATGCCTAAGCAACAGCTGTTCTTCAGATACGTGGATGATCGGGAGCTTCAGATGTATCGCTTAGCATTGAACATCCTTGGCCAGAAGCTGGGTAGCCAAGCGGATGCGTTCCAAACTGCGCAGCAAATTATGGGAAGTGATCCAAATGCCTTCTTCAATATGCAGAAGGATATGCAGAACGGCGGTTCATCTGGGGGCCATCAACGCCAAGTCCCAGGGATGGAATCTCAAGGAAAGCTCAGCGATCTCGATTCGAAGATGCTGACGTACCTTGAATTCATTGATTTGGATGACAGCCCACGATCGGCTCGCTACAACTCCCGCAGCAACACCGGCCAAACCCTTCTGCATTTCGCCGCTTCTTTGGGTCTGACTCGATTTGTCGCCGGACTCCTGGCTCGGGGTGCCAATCCTGACGTTCAGGACAGCACCGGCAATGTTCCCATGCATCTTGCCGCTCTTCATGGCCATGCCCATATTGTTCATCGACTGCGGCTTATCGGGGCCAATGCCAATTCTCGCAGCGTCCGTGGGTTCACACCCGCCGACCTGGCAACGACTTTGCCTGCGCACCAAGCCGCTTTGCTTCCGTCCCGCCACTACCGGTCTCGCAGTGTTGGATCTCTCTCTTCACGTCGCAGACACAGCAGTTCCGCTTCTCTCAATTCGCTTTGGGAAGTGTCTTCAGCCTCTGGCTCGTTGGGCCATGCTGTCGATGACTCTGAGGAACTGGATGATTCTGAGGAGCTTGATAGTGATGATTCTGATGCCCCAGTGTTTTTCAGCTCATCACGTCGCTCGAGTATGCATCAGGATGTCATCCCTCCTGTCATAGATGCCAGTGAACAGCCCGCGGCACCTGATACTCGGGGCTTCAATCCACCAGCAGCCATTGTCGCCTGGCAGAACCATTTGACCGCGCAGATTCACCAATTCCAACAGAGTGTGGCGAATGTATTCCCTAATATGCCGGCGTTGCCTCCCATGCCTGCCCTTCCGGATTATCAAGCCAATCAAATGATGCGTCGCATCACCAACCTTGTACCTCACCGACCTGCCACTAGGGGAGATGGCTGGTGGGACTATCTGAAGGGCAATGCTACCCCAACCCAGACCCAACCACCATCATACGATGAACTATACCCGCACCAGCAGGACAAGGAGAACGAGGCATCCGAAATGAAGAAGTCTGCTCTTCTTCAAGCCGCCACAGAGGCCGCTTTAGACCAGCATTTCGAGGCGCAGAGCAGCATGGCCTCTACCTCTGCTTCTGCCTCGACGTCTCAAATAATTGCTGACTCTCAGCCATCACATGCTGCCAAGGATGATCTTCAAGACATCACAATCGGGCGCAAGTTGATCTCTCGTGAGCAGCAAAAGCACTTGCGTGAACACCAAGCCCGACGTATGAAAGGGCTCGGCAGCGATCGCAACCTATACTTTATCTGGGTAAGTTTCTTTGTCCTCATCTTTACTTGAGACCTCGCTAATTTCATTTTTATAGATCCCTCTGTTACTTTTGGTTATCTGCGCTTGGATGCGCAACTACGTGCCCGGTATTTGGCAAGGCGTTACGGACGGCTTTGAATTTGTGAAGGCTCGCACTACACAGCGGGCTGTGGAACTGGGTATTTAGGATTGGTTTCTTGTGTATTTTCTTTCTCCCTGGTTATTTTTCTGCTTTTCCGTTCTTGGTCATCATTTTTCAGACCTGGAGTTTCTTTCTCAGCGTGAACCCCCAACCTTCTATCTAGCCCCCTTTCCTCTTGGCATTTCTCTTTTCTTTTGGTTTTTAGTATAATGACAGGCTACGACTATACATACATACATTCAAGCTTTCAAATACCGATTGGTCTCTTTACTTAGATCACTATACGTACCATAGCCGATAGAGAGTAAAATGTAGTATATCTGGCACTCGTTGTGAGGGTATTTATTTTGTCATTTTCCCAATTAGGCTTAGTGTATAATGTCTCTTGTCCATCAACTTCCAAGGTTGAACTCTCGCTCTCTTCACTACGGGTTAAGAGTTGTGAATCACCAGTAAGTCATAATCCATCCTCCCAAAATACCGTGACATCGACTCAGCATGGACAATCCCGAAGCTGCCGAGTTCCTGTGCGGCCTCGACGGCACGGAACTCACTCTTGATCCACCCGCCGAGCCGCCTCTCCACCCGCTCCCGCAGACCTGGGTGATTGATAAGAAGCTCTCAGAAGAATCTCAATGGATGACACAGCAAGACGTCGACGATGGCCTTGGAATTCCATATGCAGCTGCCAAGTATCTGTGCCATCTCAAGGAAAATCCTAGCAAGAAGGCTTTTCTACGCATATATCTGCAAATTCCGGTAGCTGGCACTCAATATCAGAGCGCCCACATTCGACGAAGGCAGGCCGCTAAGCCAGAAGAGCATGTTGAACCTCTTGTCTTGAGAACGCTCAACAAATTGCAGTGTGACGTTGTGCCTGATGTCTTGGCTTATGAAGAGAGGGAACAAGGCGAGGACTGCATCGATCCGGGGGGCTATATCACTTATTTGATCTGGGACAAACCCCCGGCGATCCCCTCGACCCAGAAAATTCTGGAGATTAGACATTGAATCGCGCGAAGTGATTCGCGATAAATTTCGTGAAGCTTTTCCGTATGTTTTCAGCGGGGAGTGTTGAAGTCTCTGCTTTGCGCGCTCTCGATTAACATGAAAAACCAGAAAGCTGAAGAAGTGCGGTTACCTCCCACGGATGTCGACCATGTCGAAGATCATATATGACAAAGCCACCGGGAATATGTACGTTCCATCTATTTGATGTTGAGTCACGGTGGTGGCCAAGCTTACAGTACTTAGGCATTTCTCGGGCTTTTCATGCGCAGGCCGTACGGATACAAGCGCAGAGTGGCATGACAAGTATTACGTTCTCTTTCGATTGGCTAAGCCGTCTTCGAAGCCGGACTGGGTTGATGATATCTCCGGGTGGACTTGGTAAACGGTGAAGCCATACTTAAAATATGACCCTTTACTAGGAAACTATCAATTCATCGAGAGTTCTTATTGTTCCCAGTTGAATCTAAATCCAAATAGTACTAGGAGTATAGAAGGATTACAATAACCACAATAGGGAGCATTTGAAAGTCACATCTAGTATTCATTGGTAGAAATAATTGTGAAGATCGTGAGTTGGGTTTCGAGGATAGCTCGTAGATGTACTGCTGCTGGTTCTACTGTAGTAGTAGCTATAGGTATTCACCTTCCTAGGCATGAATGTGCATCCACTGGAGCTCTTGAAGGTTCAATCCTATTCAAATTCCAGTTAAGTTGGGAGTCGTCGAACGATTCACTACTAGTACAACTGATTAGGTACCTAGTATCCTGATAGAGTAGGCACTAGAGCTGCAGTTACTCTTCCTAGTAGTTACTATTACTAGTAAGAAGAGACTAAAAATTGGAAAGAACAACTTGAACCCGAAAGTCGCAGAACATAGGGTATTCACTAGCCTCTGCTCAACGAGTTCTTTCCCCC
>AOTG01000014.1:0-32146 GCA_000347475.1 Penicillium paxilli ATCC 26601
GGGGGGTTGTATTCACAGGTCCACCTGTGAAGTTGGAGGGGGTGGGAAAGAAGGTGGAGAGAGGAAGGGAAGGGAGAGAAATGAGAGAAGAGGAGAAAGAGGAGATCGAGGGAATACCAAGAGAAAAGAGGCAGACAGAGCGACAGAGAGAGAGAGAGAGAACTGGCAATTGCAAGAGGAGCTGCCCAGCCGCTTGCGTCAAAAGAGTGGCTGGTATTACACAATTACAGTACAACCAGGGCGGTATTGTGGTATTCGGGGGTACCCTATAATATTACGGAGTACAGAGTACTGTAGAATATTTAATTTATCAGTAATTGTATACAGTACTCCGTAGTGAAAGCCCGGTAATTCTGGTTATTCAATTGGTAATGGTAATCTGCGATCGACTGGGGCGATCGGAGATCAGTGACGTACTGTAGTACGATCGGGTTTGGGAGAGAAAAGGTACAAGCCATTGCTTATATTTTGGTATACAAATCGAGGTACCTTTTCCTGTCTAGTATTATACTATACACTCTATACCAGACATATAGAGTATCTATTATATCTACTGTGTACAGTACGGAGTACTACTTATTATCCTGGCATCCCCTATGGAATATCTGAGCTCATCCAAACTATTGAGCACCGCCACAAGTCATTGCGTCCATTACTTCCATCTCAGCAAATCATTTTGTCCGAATTGAAAGTGTCGAGTGGAGCATCCACCTCATCCCGACTCCACTGTGGCTGGAAAGGGGGGGAACAGCCCTACAGGCAACCAAATACCTCCCCTCCCCCTTCCCCTTCCCCTGCCCCTATACCACAAGAATAACCTGGTAGCAACAGTTATTGAATCAACTCCTTGTATACGGAGTACCGAGGCAGTGCATTCATTGCCAATCAGTCATTAACAATACATACAACACATCATCACTGCAACCACCTTACAGTACTCCGTACACGTGGACCATCCATCATAGCTGACCCTCAAATTCCCCACTTAACTCGATAGCTGCTGGGAAACTTTTCTAGTGCCGCCCATCACCTTCAACAGTGGAGAGAACTGGTTACTGCTGTGCGACTCGTTCCCCATTGACTCTTCACAAGCCCTACCCTACTCACAGATCCAACCGCTTGCAGATTCAGCTGCATGCAGATGCAGATGCATCTCCATCTCCATCTCCATCTCCATCTGCTGAATTGGCAGCCCGCACCGCGCATTCGATCTATCATTTTCTGCCTTGAACGTGCTCCCTGTGATATCGGTGGGTGGACTCGGGGCACCTGGCAGTACATACACGTACATAAACATAGACCCATCCTCTACATAAACAGGGTCCCTACATAGAAGACCCTACCCTACCCTACCCTACCCTACCTACAGTACCACTACCCTATTCCAATTGAGCCTTGCCGTGGCTGGTGCTGGTACAGCTGCCAGTCTCCTTCCCACACATCCACACTGGCACTAGCCTTAGTTATCCACCACGAACTACACTAAGAATGGATCAGTGGAGTCGACATTTATCGAGGATTCGCCGAGGTGAACCAAAGCAAGCTAGCATGTGTGACATGAGATTTTTCTTCTCTTTTTTTTTTCTTTTCTGCCATTGCCTTCCTCGTATTTTATACTAATCTCCGCTTGTTTACCGGAGGGTTTAGGGTAGGGTTTGACTAGGATCCACTGCGATCTGTGGTTCGTGTTCCGAGAGTCTGCATTCAGTCTGAGTCCAAGTCCCTGGAGCTGTACGCAGTAGTAATACTTGTGGATTAATTCTGAGTTTGATGATCACTGCCCAGCAGATTTGGAGCTAGTAATCATTATCTGGTACTAAATTATAGTTAGCTGTGCTGGGTTAGCTACAGTATTAGCCAGATACAAATAAGACTAGGAAGTGTTAGCGCTCTGGAACTCGGAGATAACAGAATCGGAGCAGTATGGAGTGCTTTGGGTAGGGTAGGGTCGGCTCTTGAGTATGCTCGGAGATTAGTACCTCAGGCTTACCCATGTGGAACACTACTAGCGTGCTATTACAGTGACAATACACGCTATAAAATTTCTAGATTCAATGTCAAATCAGATTACGGATTACATTTGATCTACACCAGTACGAGTACCTCCATGGCTACTCTGCTACTGACTACATCATACCTACTAGGACTTGGTTACTGAGACACTTCTTCTTCACTCATACTAGGGTAGTCAGTACTAAATACATCAATCTTGAATTCATCATCATGACATTGAGCTAATCAAATATTGAACGAGAAGTAGAACAATGAAGAACTTGAACAAGTAGATATGCTTCTGGATCTCGTAAGACGGAAAACCGGGGGATTACTTCCTTGCACGGGGACGTCTCTACCGCCCCATGCGGATAACACCCGCAGCCATCAACTTCTGCACACTGATGCGCACCTGCGGGTTCTTCATGTGCTCTTGCAGAGCCGCCGGGTCACTCTTGGCTTGTTGCAGGATACTCTGCATAACAGGGTCTTGAAGGATAGACATGATCTAGAAAAGAAGAGAAGAGCAATAGTTAGTACAAGGTATAAACAATCGGGGAAGAAGAAGAAGAAGAAGAATTGCCAAGCTCAGCTTACCTCAGGATCATTTTGAATACGCTCCGAAGTCTGCTGCTCAGTCTCGCCAGCACGAGCACTGAACTGCGCATCCAGACACTTCTGCTGCTGCTGCTCAATCTCCCGAGAGTGTGTGCCATCATCCTTCTCGGCGGCCTCGGTATAAGTATCCAGCGCACGGTTGTACTCCTTCATAGCGACAAGAGCAGCACCCTTACGCATATAAGCACGGATGAACTTGGGGTCACGGGCAATAGCCTCGTCACAGTCAGTCACAGCCTGGGGGAAAGCCATCAGCTTGACCAGGGCCGCGGCACGGTTGGAGTAACCGCGCGGGTCGGAGGGGGCGCGCTTGGTCATCTCGGTGAAAGCGTCGACGGCAGCGGGCCAGTCGGCTTCCTGGAACTTCTTCTGGCCGAGCTCGCGGGCTTCTTCGGCCTTGGCGGGGTCCATGTAAGATTCCTTCTCGTTCTTGTCGCGGGCCTTCTCGGCGGCGCGCAGTTTGGCGAGGGCGTCGGGGGTACGGTGCTCGGTCAGAGACTTGTGGTAGTACTCGATGGCTTGCTTGATATCTCCGAGCTTCTCGTAGGCGGTACCGATGCGGGTGTAGGACCTAGAGAAAGGTTAGTATTAGGCCCGTTGCTAAAGGAAGTAATGCGATGGGAGACACTTACTTGGCGAAAGTCTTGAAGTCAACGCGCAAGTCACGGCCCTCCTCAACAGCCTTCTGGCAAACCTCAATGGCGCCTTGGTAATCTCCCTTCTCGAACTTGGCGGCACCAATGTTGTTCAGGTAGGTGACGTCCTTGTTCAGCTCCCAGGCCTTCTCGTAGTGCTCAATAGCCTGGTCATGTTGCTTCTTCTTGTAGAAGTCGTTACCGATCTTCTTCTCAGCATCACCGGCCTCTTGAGCCTTGCGCTTGGCGATGGTCTCCTCATCCTCGGGTTCAGGCTCGGGGGTAGGCTCCTTGGGGGGAGGAGCGGGCTTGGATTGAGGTGCAGGGGGAGCCTCGGAGGGACCGCCCTCACCGCCGAAGTTCATATCAATACCGAGCAAGACACTCATGACCTGCAGGAAGCGGGGGTCACGCATCTCCTCGCCAATGGCGTTAGGGTTGGACTTGAGGCGTTGCAGCTTGGCCATGAAGTCGGCATCAGCCAGCAGGCCGGAGGTCTTGGGGTTGTTGGCCAGCTTGGTGATCATCTCGGGGTCGTTGAACATGCCACCCAGACCACCCAGAGGGTCTCCCTGGACACCATCGGCGGTGGCCTCGGCTTGAATAGCACGCTGAACGGCATCGAGACCGGACTTGGCTTGGGCGTTACCGGGTTCCAGCTTCAAGGCCTCCTCGTAGGAATCGTATGCGGCCACTGTAAGAGTCAGCATGTCGGAGCTCTCAACACCAATATTTGTTCCCAGGGTTACCCTATAGGGTGATTGTGGACACTACTTACGGAGATCTCCCAGGCCGCGGTAGGCGGCACCCTTGCGGAGATGGCCCTTGGACCAGTCACCTTTGATACCGATGGCCTTCTCAGCATCATCGAGGGCTTTTTGGTATTCGCTCTGGGCATTATAAACGGCGGAACGGTTGGAGTAGAGGATGTGGTTTTCGGGCTCAATCTCAATGGCCTGGGTGAATTTCTCACTAGGAGTTACCCGATGTTAGCATCATCATCATCATCATCATCACCCCAGAATAGTATGATAAGGCGGGGTAGGTTGGAGATGGAAGTTCAGCAGTGGACTTACATGGCTGTGGGATAGTCCTTGGCCGAGAAGGCCTTGTTACCTTCAGATTTCAATGCGTCAGCCATGGTGAGAGTTGACGGACTATGCAAGATAGATGATTCAAGACAGGACGAGCTTGGGGTTATGAGCCTAGCTGAGAGAGCTTCAACCATGAAGGTTCTCGAAATTTCTTTGTGCCTTGGTGCCTTATTTGTTGTTGCCTTGGTGCCTTGTCGTTCTCGCCTCTTACCGGCTTTCTGCCTTGTTGCCTGAGGGTCACCTATGCCTGTCCAGTGACCGCCTGCACAATTCTGCCAGTTAAAGAGTATACTTTGACTGTGACTGTATGATATGTATTACGGCCATCACTTTATCTAGGTTATTAAGATATCCCTAAATTGTAAAGTTTAAGTAGTATTTAATTTTACTTAATTATATAAATACTATCTAATAGATAAGTAAGTATTATACCTACAGGTACTTTCTTACCCTAATACCCTATTGTATTGTACAATTCGCCTCCGCAGTTCCTGCCTTACACCTCAGGCAGTGACAGCTCCGCGCACTAAACCCAAAGAGGAATCGGCCTCCCCGCCGAAAAAAACGAACACTCACGGATTCCTTTCGACTTTTGACTCAACTCCCCCCAATTACAAACAAAGAGAGAGACTTTCGTCATGCTCCTCTAGGTCTTCACCTTCTGTCGCACACTTGCGATCTCGATCATGAACCGTCCCCTCCAATGATCATCCCCCCTCACGCTCATCCTCTCCCTCGCTCGAGCTGATCCCCGAATCCCCTCACCACTATGGCCGCCGAGTCCCGTATCGCGAAGCTCGCTTCGAAGCTTTACGATGCTTGTGCGGACAATTTCGAAACGGACAAATTATTCTTTCAAGCAGATCTCCTTGATCTAGAAATCATTCCCAAGGGCGATGTCAACCTACTCCTTCAGTGTACCCAAAATTTGATCGATCAGAAACTGTTCCGGCTCCACCAGAGCCAGAATCGCATCGGATGGAAACTCATCGCTCGCGAAGACGCTGAAAAGTAGGCAACCTATTTCATAGTCAACTTCTACTGGACGAATATGAAGGTAGGAAAACACTGGCTAACAAGTTTTTTCTTTCTTTTTTCTTTTTTCGCTCGGTTTAGAATCCAAAGTCTCGACTCCAACGAATCGCTGGTGTACAATGTCATTCACTCAACTGGCCGCTCTGGTGTCTGGGTGCGCAACATCCAGACCCGTACCAATCTGCACAAGTCCATCCTCGACCGCTGCTTGAAGTCGCTCGAAGGCAAAAATTACATCAAGAGCATCCACAATGTCAAGGCCCCCAATCGGAAGATGTACATGCTGGCCGGCCTGGCACCGAACGAGGACGTCACCGGAGGCGCCTGGTTTACCGACGGTGTATTGGATACAAACTTCATCAACATTGTCGCGGGTTTCATCGAGTACACAGTCAGCCGCATGAGTTGGTACGAGGTCCCCGCCGAGCGTGGCCGTAGTGCCAAGCGCGTCAAGACCGCCACTGGCAAAGCCGAAGTCAACGGCGAGTCCAAACGGAGTTACATCCCGTATCCGATGAACTACAAGGGCTATCCCTCCGTGGAGGATATCACTCGATCCGTCAACGAAAGCGCTCTCACGCCTGTGCAACTTCATGCAGAGAGCATCACCCAGCTTTTACAGATGCTCTGCTACGATAAGAAACTCGTTTCTCTCAGTGAAGGACAATTTTACAAATCCGTCAAAAGCCCCGACGTTGTGAAGGCGAACCAGGCTCTCAAGGCGCCGAGAGAAGGCACTGACCCTGTGCCCTTGGATCTACTGGGTAAAAACGGCATGACTGAGTCACCCTGCGGGCCCTGCCCCAACTTCAAGCTCTGCTCGCCGGGCGCAGCAATCAGCCCCGAAACATGTGAATACTTCGACCCGTGGAAGGAGAAGGTCCTCGGGTTCTGACTGCGAGCCATGGGATGGAGAGTGGCTGGTCACAGTCACACCCGTTCTGTTACACGTCGTACTAGACAGTTCATCTCTTGGTTCTTGCCTTGTCGTGTCCTGTCTATACAGACTGAGTAACTATTCAACAGCGGGATGGTGACAGCCACGGAAAGGAATGTGACTCATCCCTTCACATGGCATGGCATGGCATGGCATGAAAATCATGCCAACTTGCATAAAGGAGGAAAACAAAAAAGGAACATGTGCATAGCGTTGGCGTTGCTTTTTGATTTATTTGGCATAGCCGCTTTCTTGGAAACTAACTGGGTTGATAGTACGCTTTGATGGGTGAGGCGAAGCCTTGCCTGGCGTATTCCCATCCAGCTTAGTGAAGAGAAAAAGCGGGGAAACGAATTCATGGCTCTCAGAGTCATACGATAGACGAATTCAATGACTTCATTTTCGCCCTAGTTTATTTCATCAGCTTTCTTTTTGTCACTGTCTTAGTTGGGGGTCCAGAAGTTGTTGGTTATCGGGGCTGTGTGCTCCTTGTAGATCAGCTCATGACTCAACATCACCCTATCAATGTTTCTCACCATTGTAGTGTTCGGTCCTTTCTTTGTTTTCGGACATTGAAATCCCATCCTCAGTCTTGAAAATCTGGCTATGGCCATTTTTCACCTAGTCAAAAGCAATCCACTGCTATCGTACTATACAAGGCAAGATGATCTAAAGGGCTAATTTGAAAATAACCTTGGCATACTGAAGTCACCCTTACTGCTTCACGCATCGGCCAAAGAACAACACCCGTTCACGCTGGCAGTGTTGAGTGCTGGAACTTTTTAGATTCCAATCCACTGCTTCATTCTAAGCTACTAATTGAAATGGGTCATGATATCCAGCCTGTGCTGAATTAGGAGCGTGGTCGTATCGACAACCAATGATATCCATGGATGAAGAGCGAATTTGATACAGACTCGGACCTTGAGGGAGAGTAAGAAGCAATCCAGGAACCATATTTCTCTCTCCTCCGAGCCCCACGACTACTCATAATGATTCAGATTCAAGCCTCATAGATCTACAGTCTTACTCCCAAAATAGGGTCCAATACGCCTGGTACTCCACTTTCTCGGAGATCTCATTGGACGCCTAAGCCCTAAACTCAGTATCTCACTTTCTTATTTGGGACTCCGACTATGTGGTGTCGAGGTGAGATGACATTAATATAAGATCTAGAGGTAGCCCTTGGCGAGAAAAAGGATACTCTGCTGAGAAATATCAGCCTCGCTGCCCTTCAATTTCCAGTCCTGTGGAGTGACAAAGTACTGTCTTGCTTCACCTTCAACATCCACCATGTGGCGCATAACATTATTCTTCCGAAACCTCTACCTTCACATCACAGTGAAACTACTGCGAGTATTATTCAAATTGAAATACTCAGCACTAAATGCAACCAATGCCCATTCAACCCTACAAATCCCAAGCCGAGACAATGGCCGAACCATCACAGCGAATCTATACACACAAGACACCGCTGGCTCTGGAACATCCTTGATTGAATCCAATGATTCCTTGAACTTGAACTCCTCGGACTCGGCATCTACTACTACTACTACTAGTAAACCCCAACCAATCCTCTTAAACCTCCACGGAAGCGGCATGATCTTCCCAGCCTTCAAAATGGACGACGAATTCTGCACCCACATAACAAAAACAACCCCCCACGCCGTCCTCGACATCCAATACAGACTATCCCCCGAAAACCCCTTCCCCGCCGCCCTCAACGACGTCGAAGATGTCATAACCTGGATCCTCTCCCAACCCGAAAAATACGACAAGACCCGCCTGAGTATATCGGGTTTCAGCGCCGGTGGAAATCTCGCCATAGCCGCCGCAACAGCCCTAATGCCCCCCAACACATTCGACTCCGTGCTTGCTTTTTACCCGGGAACAGATTTATTTTCTGACCCTGGTCAAAAAGTAGCTCCAGATCCCGTGGGGAAGATGTTACCAGCTCGCATGGCGCGGTTTTTCTCTAGATGTTATGTTCCGGTTGGTATTGATGCGCGGGATCCGAGGATTTCGCCTCTTTTTGGAGATCTTGCTGCGTTTTCGTCGAGGAGGCTTTTGATGATTACTGCTGCGAGGGATAATATGGCTGCTGAGGCGGAGGAGTTTGCAGTTCGTGTTAGGGATCAGAGTGGGTGTGTTGTTGTTATGGAGAGGATGGAGGGGTGTGAGCATGCTTGGGATAAGGTGCCTGATGATGTTTGTGGCGATGTGCAGAGGGAGGCGAAATGGCGGGCTTATGGGATGGCTGTTGAGATGCTTGTCGGTGGACAGTAGAATTTGTTTGTACTACTATGTTCAAAGAGAGTGACAAGGTAGATAGGTTTCATGATAATTCATAACATTGTTGGTATTAGTTACCTAGTACCTAGTAACTATTGGTAACTGCCACTACCGTGATCATGAATACTAAGCTGGCAAAAGAAGAGTCATCCATGAGAATTGAAAGGTGTAGTAATACAAAAGAAGGAAGCGAACAGACAAGAATAAGAGCAGGAACAAACAACTTAAAGAACCATAAATTTCGCCCCGACGCCTTGGGTATATCGACAATCATATGAAAGAAATCACACCGGATAAGGAAAAGAAGGAAGAAAGCAAAAAAAATCCGTGCCCAGAGCAAGCCTACTTGCCCAGGGTACTCCTGCACTCATCACAATACCAGGTACCAACAGGTTCTCTTGTCAAACCGACACACTTCCAGTGGAACCATTCATACGGGCAGTTGTCGTTATCGCAGGCAACCATATCGCCATGGCTAACAGTTCGACAGGTACAGTAGACCTTAGTGTCTTCATTACCCTCATCCTCATCATCATCGTCATCGAGATCATCTTCCGCACTATCATCGTTCTTATCAGAATCAGACATATCAGCGCTGCTAAGCATTGAATCGTCATCATCATCTGCTCCCTCGCCTGGTGATTTTTTCGTCGACTTGACACGCCCACTTGCACTTGACGACCGCTTGCTTGACTTGTTCCCGGCTGCAGACTTGATCTTCTTGACTTGCTGGTGTGGTGCCACTTTCTTCGTGAGTGCCTTTTTGATACCTGTCGTTGCGCGTGGCCCAACACTGCCCGCTCGGCTTCCAGTCGGAGTTCCAGCCTTGGGTGTACCGGGTCCAAGAGAGGATTGACGGAGGTTGGATGAAGCGGCAGGAAGTGTACCGAAAGGTGGATTCAGACGTCGACGTTTGCTGTCAACTGCACCGGCAGAGGACTCACGCTGTCGCTGTTGAAGATGCATGCCTGCGGCTCCAGCAGGTGTGGCGGGTGCAGAACTTCGACCTTGAGACTGTGCGGCAATCGCAGCTGCAGTCGACACACGCGGACTAGCTTGACTGAGGCGCTGGGCAGCAGCGAGAATCGGATTCGAGTTTCCAGAAGTCGGGTTGAGAGGAGTTGCGTATGCGGGTGTTTCGGACGGAGTGGAGGAGTCTGGGAAGAACACCTTTGGCGGGTCGCGGTAATGATTCTTGTTATCGAATAATGAAGGCAATGGAGGGTCGTTGGAGAGGAGGCCTTCATTTTGCAGATCTCGAATGCGCACGTCGAGTCGTTTGATTTGGCGATCGAGGAGAACACATGCTTTCTCGCTCAGTTGGATCTTTTCGTCTTGCAGTTGCGAGGATTTGTCGAGGTTTTGAAGTACTGTCTTACAGTACTGTTCTTCCTTCGGGTTCGGGGCGAGACTGCCGTTGGCTTTGACGAATTTCTGGATACTCCCGTCGCGCGAGTTGATGGTTGCGCGACATTCCTGCATGATCTTGTCTTTCGCCTGGATTTCTTCCATCAGATGATTGATTTCCAGAGGCAGGTTGGCCACATCGTGGACGAACTGCTCGAGGACAGTCGCGCAGTCCTCGGCGCCGTGAGCCATCTTCGGGGATGCTGGTGCTGATGGTTGCTTGCGGTGTTGGGGCGCTTTTGGTGTCTTGCGGGGGCGACCTCGGGGTCTTTGTTTCCGAGGACGAGATGGACGAGACCTCGAGGACGAACGACTCGAGGATGGCAGGTAATCCTCTGTATCTTCCTGCTCGTTTCGAGCACTATTGGTCTGATCTCGTCGGAATGTCAACCGCAGAGTGACCCTTTCCACCGGATGGTTGGACAAGTCAGGTGACTTGGACATCTCATCCACGTGACCCTCCTCCAGTTTGATGTTTGGGGTGTGAGTGCCTTGAGATTCAGGCGACGGCATCTCGAATGTCAGTTGAATAGTGTGAACTTCTTGGAGTTTGGAGAAGAAAAATAAATTTCAAGTTCAAGTTCTAATAAAAGATAACTTGATAAATCTTGGGAGCGATGCACTCCAGATAACAGCAGTAGTAGTCATGGTAGGTACGATCGAGAGTGAGAGCAGGTTCAAGTTGTTGAACTTGAAGTAGATGATCTTGTGAGGGTATCCGATCTGAATATGCAGGACACTGGCTGTATTTCTGACAGGTGAAAGCAACAATGCAGTTCAAATTGTTACAATTAAATTTTCCAAACATGCATATCTATATGGAACTCTCTTAATTGACAGTATTTACAAACAGTAGTGCATCCTTTCAACTTTCAAGGAAATATTTCGATATTGAAGTATAACGGGTGCCACTGGCACTTCCTACTGCCAATTTTTCCGAGCTGAGATCTGTATTACTTCATACACACAATACCTAGCGCCATAGTGGGGCTGTATTTCCTGGTAATGTATTACGGCTGGCACCTTTTCACCCTGGAAGCCCTTCAAAGCTTGAGCTTGAGCTTATATCTGACATGATCCACAGTGAAGAGCATGCTGTATCACACTGGCAGATTGCATAGGTTGCTCATTGCAATTGGAGACCTCTTCTGTATCATAATCTTTTGAACAACATACTCAAAGCCCCGACCAATAAGGGCGGGCACCACAAACATCACTCTAGTGATGCACAGAGCTCTATACGAGCTACTACTATGTTGGATTGACTATATCTGTAATTATTGGATGTAGAGCATGTTATGTACATTAGTCATACTATACACAGAACCCTATAAAAGAAACCCGTCCTGACGAGTGTCCCATGGCAAGAATATTGTTTTTAGTCGCTGAGCAGAGGGGCCGATATTCAGCAGGAAGCCACAATACCTTTTCACCGTGAAAGGTTACCCACTGACCCTCCAGTATCGATATTTCCGAATCCACCTGAGATGAACCAGAAGGATAATTGTTAATGTTATACCAGGATTCAATTTCAACTGATTCCAGGTCAACGGCATGTTCTTTACTTTTATCCGTGGAAGTCTGCAACAGGACGCCAGTGCTGGTATCCCAGACCCTAATTGTATCATCATCCGATCCGGAAGCCAAAAGTCGACCGTCAGGAGAAAAGGTCATGGAAGAAACGGAACCTGAGTAGCCCTTGAGAATCTGCTGCAGCGTGCCCGTTTCTGTACACCAGAGCCCGACTGTTTTATCAAGGGACCCAGACGCCAGCATCTTACCATCAGGCGAGAAAGCCACCGATTGAACCCAGCCTGCATGACGCTTGGGATTCTGTTGCACCGAGCCAGTGCCGGTATCCCAGAGCCTAACAGCCTCGGCATATGAGCTGGACGCCAGAGTTCGACCGTCAGGGGAAAAGGCCACGGATAATACTGTACTTGCATGGCCCTCAAAAGTCTGCTGCAGTGCATCTGTGCTGGTATCCCACAGCCTGACATTCGGGCCCGATCCAAACGCCAGGAAGCGACTGTCTGGAGAAAATGCCACAGAGAATATCGACCCTGAGTAGGGTCCGATAGTCTGTTGTAGCACGCCCGTGGTAGGATCCCAGAGGCTTACTGTCTTTTTCGATGCGGTAGCCAGGAATTCTCCGCTGGGTGAGAAAGCCACAGAGGAAACGAAACCCGAATGACCCCTGAGGCGATGCAGGCGCGCACCTGTGATAGCATTCCACAGCGCAACTGTTTCATCTGCAGCGGAAACTAGCATTCGGCCGTCTGGGGAGAAAGCCACAGAAGAAACATAACGTGTATGACCCTTGAGAGTTCGTTCTAGTACACCTGTGCCAGAGTTCCAAAGCATGACCACCTCACTCAATGCGCAAGCCAGCAATCTCCCATCTGGAGAGAACGTCACAGAAGAAATCGGGCCCGAAAAAGCCCAATCCGAATCACCGTCGAGCGTCTTCTCCAAAGTGCCTGTACCGGTATTCCAAAGTCTGATCGTCCGATCACTCGCACCAGACGCCAGTATCCGTCCGTCAGGGGAGAAGGCTACAGAGTAAACTGTACCCGAATGGGCCTCGAGAGTCTGTTGCAGTGTGCCCGTGTTGGCATCCCAGATCCTCACTGCTTTATCACTCGAGCCGGATGCCAGGAATCGGCCAAGCGGGGAGAATGTCACAGAAAAAACATAACCTGCATGGCCTTCGAGAGTTTGTACTTCTGCGCTCCATGTTTCTTGGCCTTCAGGCAATTTGCATATACAACCTGGAAGTTCTGCTTCGAATTGTTTCCGAACGATCGCCTGTTTAGGCGCAAATACAAGTCCTGCATAATAGATCTGACCAGGAACGTCGTCGGCGATTTGCCGATTCTTAAGAAAAAACCTCTTTGCATCATGTAGGAACTCTGAGAGATCGTGGTTTTCATCTCTCTGTATCAATCAGCGTAAGTAGTAATACTCCAGAACACTTCTTAAACACTGGTACTAGTACTTACGTTTAAAACTGACTCCAAGAGATTGATGATACCCACAACTTCAGAAGCAAGCCCTAGAATGCATATTGCTTCTATCCAGTGCAGGAAATGATCCTGGAGAAAGACAAGGGTATCATGCATTTCACTGGCAGAACAAGGGGTTTCGCATTGTGATAAGTGATAGACCCAATAGCGACAAGCATATTGCAGTTCTTCTGGTATGTGACTCTGGATTGGCTGGGCATCGATCTCTCTCCTCGGAGTGCTGCAGCTTGGAAGGCCACAAATATTCCTTTTCAGTCCACCTCGCATGGTCCTAAGGCAATGTTGGGTGATGACTTTGTGCGTCCGTTGCTCATCCACGCGGAACTTGCTCCTAGAATTAACGAGGAAATCTCGAAACGACGAATGCAGGAGCCTGACAGGCATGTTTTGGTTCTCAGGTATGTTGAGCACAGACTGGAAACCGCTCAATAGGTTGCTGATAGCCCCTCGTCTGGTACGAAGAAGCTGGGAGAGCGCGTTGACCGAAAGGGGAACAGCAAGGAGGATGGTGATGCCCACAATGTCCTGAAACTGCTGCAACAACTGTTCTGACTCGTCAATATCTTGATTCTCAAGGAGTCGCTTCAGGACTGGTAGGTAAGTCTTCTCCATCTTAGTCGCATATTTGGCTTGATCCTTAAGTAGTTCTGCAAGACGCTGTTCTGGATCCCACTTCAGATCTTCAAGGAATCGGCATACAGTGGCTGCAGAAATGAACAATGGGACAGACATCATAACTAATGTCTGGATTTTTTCATCGCCAGGCCAGTCTTCAGAGACATCTCTCGTTTCCTTAATCTTTGAAAATCGGTCTTTCAAAAATAGAGATATGTCGTGTTCCGTCACTGCTTCAGGAATCTCATGGAGAGCAAAAACCTCATGATTATCTCCAGCACCCAAGAACCCTAGTTTGATTGGCATTTCGTCCCTGCTTGTCAAGAAAATCAGTACGCGTACAGCAGTCAATACGCGTAGCTGTGGTAGTAATTGAAGTATAACCCGGACGTCTTTGTCATTTTCACATTCGTCCAATGCATCAATCACTATCACCGTAGTTATCACTTGTCCCTTGGCTGACTCTAAGCTCAGAAGAGGCTGAAGGAGTAGTCTATCAAACTGCTCTTTCAGAGATTTCCCTGCGAGATCAGGTTCATCTTTGAGTGCTTTCAGGCCGCATGGTTTTAACTCAGGTATGAGAATCATCAACTGCTGTGCAATTGTCGGGAAGAACTTGGTTGCATTTCCCCGGTCACCTTCTCCCCTCTTGAAGAAGTAGCTCGCTCCTAGGAGCGAGGCCTCCTTAAATGATTTGGCCACTGTCCGACAGATAGTCGATTTTCCTGTCCCAGCCTTGCCATTCAACCAAAATATGTATTTTTCCTGCGGCGAGCTGGTCCATTCTGTGATTCGCTGAAGAAGTTCAGTTCTGGTACCTGGCAGACATTCATCCTCATGCTGATCCATATACGAGTCGAACTCAGCCCCACGCGCGATCGGTAGCTTGTCAAGAATCAAATATTGGTCCATCTGGTTTGCACTCTGAGCCATGCCGGTTAAGAGAACACTGTACAGGTAGGTATAAGCTAACTAGTAGTCGTACAGTAATTGATTGACTGTCTTTCGGTACTTACGTCTGGTCCACCTGTAATGATAGAGTGAAAGATGACTTATACCTCTCTAGATCACTGATAATCCTATCCACTTCCGTTCGTTTCAGAGGCCATTTCAAGGCTCGAAGACCAAGTCTTTTCATCATGCGCTTCCCTCGCCCTAGATCAATTTTCTGTTCCAGGGTCTCGAGATGCGAGCGGCATTCGCTAATATTATTGAATAATGAGGTGGAAGTAGATAGCTTCATGCCCACGGGTCCTTGGAGAAGTCCTGAGAGTTCCTCAAGGACGCCTTCAAGGCCTGCGAGCGTCCGTTGCAAGGTAATAATATCATCTCGTGCGTCTTTCACCTCATGAATGTAGCCTCCACAGATCTTCACAATACTCCCTGTAAGTTGAATGACCGCAATAACGCTGGATGCAGAGGAAATCCCATCCATTTGGAAAATTCATGTGTAACGTCCTTGACTAGACTGGGGCTGTATAGGCAGTAGCAAATTAGTACTAGTACTAACTAGTTAATGTTAGGGACATCAGAGGAGATACCGCAGACGCAATAAGAGGGGTGCCATAATGAGGCGAAGGTACCTGGTATCTTAGGTACACCGCCTCCCGATGTACTTAGCTTCTAAGTCCATCATTTTAATGCACGAGCAACTTGGAACTCCGGGGCAGCATGTAGAGTTCAAGCCCTCATTGATTGTTGGTTGAATCGGCCCGCACCGCGAACCGCCAGCTCATGATACAGTAACAAAACCAAAGTACCGTATTTGAATCTAGATCTAATCGGTATGGTATTGTATTGCTGCAAAATACAGGAAGATTAATAATCCAGATTCCTTCCTAAAATGGACTAGTTTGCTTAGCTAATTGATTTCAAGAAACCGTTATAAGAGTGAAAGAGTGGACATACTGTATGGAAGTGAATTCTTTGAATTGTTTCTAATTTCTAATTATGACTAAATATGCACATAGCAAAGATACACTATGCGAGCCTTTTTTTTTGTTTGAGCAAAGGAGCAAATTTATACAATATTCAAACCAAACCCTGAAGTAGAAACAAAGCAAGCTGCATGCAAGAAGTACATACTTCAATGCAAACAGTACAAACTGCTATCGTTCCTCCCCCGCGCATCGCCCGCATTAAAAAAGCCCGCCTCATCCGCTCTGTCACTCGGATTCCTCCGCTTCCTTCTGTTCTTCCTCTCTCTAGACTCTTTAAAGTGGTCGAATTCTTGTGTTGATTTCCAATTTTGACTTCTTCAAGCTTCACCTGACCGGAATACCCGGTCTATCACCAGAATGAGCCAACAAATTACCCCTCCATCGGCCGAGGGTATCACCTCTCTGTTGGATACCGATCTTTACAAGCTGACGATGCAATGCGCCATTCTGAAGTACTTCCCTGATGTTTGTGAGTACTAGTTCCTAAGGTTATACCTTTCAACATGGAGAGAAGCTGGTCCCTTACACATGGTAGATGTGACCTACAGCTTCACAAATCGAACCCCGCATATGAAATTGCGACGCGCGGCTTACAAATGGCTGCTCCAGCAGATGGACCGTGAGTATAGTTCTTGAGCTTCTGTGACAGACATCTTCATAGCTATGATCCTCAATGGCTTTTCAGTCACAGTCATAACCACAGCAGCGAAAGCTAACATGAATCTCAGAGCTCGCCAACATCCGGGTCTCCGCCGACGAGCGCGCATTCCTCAAGCGCAAGTGTCCCTACCTTAATGACGCCTACATCACCTTCCTCGAGAGCTTCCAGTTGAAGCCCGCCGAACAAGTCGAGATCAAGTTCACTCCTACAAATGATACCGGTAGCGATGAGGATGAGGGAAACGTGGAGTACATCATTAAGGGACTATGGCTGGATACAATCCTCTATGAGATTCCATTGCTGGCATTGACCAGTCAAGCCTACTTCATGTTTACCGACAAGGCATGGAATTACAACCAGCAAGAGGAGAAGGCTTTCCGCAAGGGCTGCACCTTGCTGGAAAATGGATGTGTGTTCTCTGAATTCGGCTCACGCCGTCGACGAGACTACCACACCCATGATTTGGTCATGAAAGGTCTCAGCCGGGCTGCTGAGGAGGGAAAGAAGCAAGGGTGGAAGGGCGCTTTTACTGGTACTAGCAATGTGCACTTTGCTATGAAGTACGATACCAATGCCGTTGGCACGGTTGCTCATGAATGGTACATGACCATTGCCGCTATCACGGATGATTACGAGAATGCCAATGAGCTGGCGTTGCAATATTGGCTCGGTTGCTTCGGCGAAGGAGTAAGTGGTCACTCACACCCAACTATATATACATACGACATCCATTGCTGACTGAAACAGGTTCTTGGAATTGCTCTCACTGATACCTTTGGAACTCCTGCTTTCCTCAATGCTTTCTGCAAGCCTATCTCCATGCCAAAGGGTGACGCTGCTCCCAATCACAGTGGTCAAAATAAGACATTCGCCCAGGTCTACACAGGTGTTCGCCAAGATTCCGGAGACCCGACCTACTTCGTCAAGATGGTGCGCGAGTTCTACGATCGTGAGGGCATCACAGATAAGAAGGTTGTCGTATTTTCCGACTCATTGGATATCGAGCACTGTCTCGAATACAAAACTATTGCCGAGGAGGCTGGCTTCACACCTACATTCGGCGTGGGAACTTTCTTCACAAGTACGTCCATTTGCAAAGTCCCAGTATATCAAATATCAACCCCCGCTTGCTAACTGACGATCCAGATGACTTCGTGAACACAACGACTCAAGAAAAGTCCAAGCCCCTCAACATCGTCATTAAAATCGCCACCGCGAATGGCAGGCCAGCCGTCAAACTCAGTGATAACCTGGGCAAGAATACCGGCGACCAGGCCAAGGTACAAGAGGTCAAGAAGAAGCTCGGGTACATTGAACAAGACTGGAAGGAAGGAGACGAGAGCAATCGCTGGACACCAAAATAAGCATCTAAGGGATAGCTTTTCTATTCTGGGCTGATGCCCGGATAGCTTTGTTTACTTTTGAAAAACCGTACATCTGATAGAGGCGGTACACTGTCATGATATCCATTTAATAGAGGTAGCTAAATATTGACTGATATGCGAACCAAGATCATAGATTTTCGTCTGATCAACTTCAAGGATATGAGTAAGACTTTTGTTCAAATCAGAGGCGTAAGTAGTAACCCATGACTCTCCATGTTAGAAGCTTCTCTTACTAGCCACCGCGAGTCGGCCGGGTTCTCAGCCTCCGAGCATCTTCGAATCGTAATGATAACAGCAAGAATTGAAAAAAAAAGCCCCGCAAGATTTGAATACTGAATCGAAAGTTCATAGTTGTATGTACCAGTAGTGATGATATGCAAATTATTCCAAAGACCCAAACGCCTTGATCCCACCCCCACCAATAATGTCCAAGAAGCAGGTGGTAACTGTACAAGAGTAGAAAAAAAGAGCCCATTCAAATTTGAAAGACTGGCACATCCCAGCCCTCAAATACCGCCACCCCCAACGCCCCAAAAACTTGAAGTTGTCGTTCGTACTTTGGGAATAAATACACCCAACTTTCACATATCCTCAATCCCCAAATCCCGATCCAAATCACCCGTAATACCAACATGACCAGCAGAATGATGTCTACTCCCAACTTGATCATCCTCCTTAAACTCAAACGAGAAAACATCCTCAGCATCCTGCCGATTCGGCATACTCTGCGTACGCCTAGAACTTGAACCTGAACCACTGCCAGTAGTACCAGTACTACCAAACGCATCCCGTTCCAACTCAGCAATCGTCGACGGACCACTAAATAGCGCTTTTGTCCAGTCCATACTATCCAGATCATTATTGGTTGTTGGCGAGATAGTCATTTCGTGAGTCGGTTGAGAGTCTGGATTTCCGAGGAAATTTTCAAAGTCGATGTTTAGGTAGGCGTAGGGATTTGAGGAGTCCGGCCCAGCGTCTATATTGATGTTTTCGGTTATATTGAAGTGGTCGTCGAAGTCGTTTGGGAATGGTCGGCGTGTAGGGTCTTGCGTTGATTGATTTTGTGTTGGTGTTGTCATTGGGTTTGAGATTTCGTGCGTGGGCGTTACCCTACTAGGTCTTCTTTGATGGGTATCTTGTTGTTGAGAGGTGCCAGTGGAGAATGATTGACCCCGTTGAAGAGGTGGGTTTGGATTGTTATTCATGTTCATGTTCAAGTTGTCCATGGGCCTGCCAGTAGTAGATTGATCCTGGCGTTGGGAGGTTGGCGTAGTGACTGACTCAGCCATACTTTGTCTCCTATTTAAATCAGAGGGTAAAGGCGTAGGAGCAAAATTATATTGCATGATCTGATAAAATGTGTTCGAGTTCGCACTTCCAGACCGCATCTGTATAGCCGCTTCGAGATTCGCGAACTCGGCTTTTGCGGCTGGGTAGATATCGGTCAGGCAGTGAAGTACCTGGATGCAGCGCTGGAAATTTGAAAGGCTGCTTTCTCGCACGGCCGGGTTATCTGACATTGAATTTGATAAATGGGCAACTGCTGCGGGGATGATGACCGTCACGCCAGATTGGGGTAGGAATCGGGTAAGGTTAAGCTGGTTGAGACCCTGTATGATATGCGTGATGCCAGAAGCTGCATCGTGCATTTTTGTGCGAGCGACGCCACGTCGCTCGAGGCTTGACTTGGATGTATCCTTTGAGTGTCCTGCCCAAGGTCGGTAGAGGGCACTGGTTGTGGCGTGGAATAACATGCGTAACATGGCGCCGTGGAGAAGTAGTACGTCTTCGCCGTCCCTGAAATTGCTCTTGGATGAGGGTATGAACTGGGCATCCTTTGGCAGGGCATTTAACCAAGCATCGAGCTTTTGACTGCATCGTGTAAATTCTGACTCGGCGGCGTGTCGAGGGACGATGGTGACGGTTGTGCAATTTGTCGTGCCGAATTGACGTTGAGATGGAGCGTACTGGGCGAATAATACTCTTCCAATACATTGACACAGCTTAACTTTCTCAATGAACATGGTTGCTAGTCGTTTCTGATGCGAAATATCTTCAAGTTGACGACAGCGAAAAAGAGCCACGGCAGATGGAGCAAAGGGTTCGAAGTCGAAATCATCGAGCTTTAGCATGGGGATATTGGATGTTCCTTCGTTTACGTGGAGTGGCCGTCGCATTCCCATAGCCACAAGTCGGTCTCGAGAGTATAAGCACCACCAGATTCGAGTACGGAGTCGCCGGGTGTTTTGATTGATATCGGTTGCTGATGATGGATCTGTGTTGAGTCCAATGGACTGGGCTTGTATATTACAAACTCCAATCCAGTCCCAGATATCTCGTTGTAGGCTGTTCTCGGGATCAGACCAGTATGTCATCAGTAGTAGGGTTTGAATGATGACTATACGATCCTCTTCGCAGTCAAGGGAGTAGAGTAGCTAAGAGAGAGGTCAGGTAAGCAAAAACGTTTCAGGAAGCTTCAATATGCAGAAATATCCATGGGTACCATACTCTTAAGCGGGTAAAGAATGCATTTCGCGCCTCTTTCCTAGTCGAATAGCCCGCGTCCTGCAAGTGCTGAAGATCGACGAATGCTGTGCCCACAAACATAACAGCTTGGAAAAGCAGGACGCTAACATTTCCATTCGGATCATTATCAGCCACACATCGAAGAAGCTCCTGTAGATTCAGCACAGGCATAAAGCTATGCACCCATTGAATATAAGATCTAAGCAGCTCATTTCGCAAGCCACTCTCTGGGATCGACAAGGCGCCTCGAAAACGCAAGAACTCGACATCTTCCGGCGCAATACATTCCGGCAGAGGCTTTAGAAACCTAGGCTCTTCATCCAATAGGGCCGTCAACGGGTCAAAGTCCGGATCAATCAAATCCTGCACGGCAGAGACCATATTGGATAGTGGCAACGAGCTTTGTACGGCAGGGTTGCCGAGCCGGCGCCAGCCGCTATGCTGCTTAGTTTCATAAAGCCATGGGGCTTGCGGGTCGTAGCTCTGAAGCTGCTGACGCTTTCCAGGCTCGAGACGACTGTCCGCGTGCTGCAGTTGGCGCTTCAACGCCAGCACGTTGCCGTTGGGGGAAAGAGACATGGTTTCACGCGGGGGTCTGCATGTCTCCTCGGTTGAAGTGAATCAAGCCGAATAGCTCGGCAGTGGGAAGGTGATAGCTTTTACCGAACAAGTTGATTTGATAGGATCGACATAGAATGACAAAGTCGAGTACAACGCTGAACCAGTTTGGTAGCGGCAAATCCTCCTAAAGGCGGTGTTCGGAACCGGGGCGAATGTGGGGGAGTGTGGGGTTCTCTCGTGGCTTACGTGGATCTGGCCCTGATACTGGGGTAATCATAGGCTGTGCTGTTTTAGTGATGATTTTGGGTGGCCCAGATGGTTTTAGATGATGTGGTGGTAGATAGTAGATGCAAGTTTTACTCTTAATAAAGGTACCTGCTGAGATACACGTTGTACAACTTGGGAGTTGTGTGTGGATCTTGAATTATTCACATTTTGACCACCACACAAAAAGTCACCGGTGAACAATATTGGAAGATCGAAATAGACAAGCTATACTTGCCGAGAGTAACTGCCTAGCCTATACTATTCAAGCAAGTTGATTGGCCTACAGATATCGGACTAAATCCTCCAAGACGCGACCTCGGTCTGCTAAGACTTGGGTTTCTCGCTCAATCTGATATCTGCAAAAAACAGACTAACTCTCACAGTTCAGAATTCATCAACTTCTCAGTTTAAAGATACTCTAGATAATAGACATTATCACTGACTTGTATGAGTACTTATAAGCAGTGACAGTCTGAGCGCATCCGCCCAGCCCTGATCGGAATACTCTATTACAACAGACAACTACGGCAGTGGATACTAGCCATCACTTTGCAAAAATTAGTATTTCATATATAACCGCCTAAGACAATTATAGTACTATGTAGTACTACTATGCCTCCGCCTACATCCAATAGAGCAGTGTTACATACACTAAGTGTATTCTGTTCCAAGGTTGGAGTCCAAGTCCAAGTCTATCATGCAGTATCTTTGAATGCTTTCTAGGCTATGAGTACTTTTTGATCCACGTTCTCCTTTCGCAAACTACCAAAACCTTGGAAGTTAGAAAATACTAGACTTTAGAATAGACGAAGGTTAGTACTTAGTACTAGTAGGTATAATCCCGTTACCTGCACTACTGCAATATCTACAGCACCGGAACAATGCTTGATCAACTTTGGTATTCATGATAGACAGAACAGATCGAGCATGTCGTCCTAAGCAACACACTTTGCGTTCAAAGAGAAATATTATACAGAGATATCCAGAAGAGCATCGTGTAAGAGATGTCTATGCACGTGTCCCCAACCGACGCCAATATGCTTCACGGAATCCAAAACGGGACGGAATTGATCGACAGTTCATCCGATAAATTCGAGCGATGGTGTTTTACATACTGTGATAGAGAATGTTAGTTCGGAGTTCTTCTGTGGGCCTTGGCTAGTCGAGATATAGCGATATCACAGACACCGCGGACCCGAGATCGCATCGGCGCGACTTACGGAGGAAGGAGGAGCTCGCCGAGGCTGCTGTGGAGGAACGCGACACCGGCCTGGAAATAATCTGTCAGTATTGAAATATCCATCAAGTAAAAACCGGAAAGCGATAAAGGTGACCGCTGGCAAGGGCAGAGGTACGTACGCCGAAGACCATCAGGCTGCGGACAATGGTGGTGTTCTCGGGGTTGGTGGCCTCATCGTAGACAGTGGCGAAGAGACCCTTGCTGGAGCCAGCGTTCTTGGCGAGACGGTTGTTGGGGGCCATTGTGATGATGAAAAGAGAGAAGTAGATTAGGGTGATGTAGATGATCGATGATTGAAGATTGAAGATGCTTGGAGATGTTTGAAGGTCCCGAAGTCCGGGAAGTTCAAATCTGCCGGCCTTGGCGCCTTCCTGCGCAGTTGGTCGCCCGCGCTCTCCGCATTCTTTTGCGCGACTCGCGATGGAAGTACTTCACCTCAACTTACTACAGCTACAAAGAAGCTAAGTTGGTGAAGATTGCGCTTTGGATGAAGTCAGTCGGAATCTGATCATCTTGCTTCAAGCTGAATTCTGCAGTCTACCTACCAAGTTGTAGCGCTGTGCGCGCATCCATTGTCGCTCCATTAGCACTATCACGCCGCAGCTATGACGAGTGTCGACGAGCTCTTCAAGGTTGGGAGAATTGGTCTTGCACATTTCCTGTCACGATGTCATCGCTAACCTATATCTGACTAGTCCGCCTCCGGCAGCTCCAAGCGCAAGTTTGAACCCGTCCAAGATCCCAGTACGTTCCTACTTTGACCCGCCGAATGCCCGTCCCCATACTGACGAAAGACCTAAGATGAGCTTTACAAGGCAGCGAAACTCGATCCCGATGGCGACGTGAAAGGCAAAGGAAAAGAGGCCATGGTGGAGGATGAGGTCGAGGACGATGAAGAGGCCGGTCCCGAGCTTCCCCCCGACTTTGAAGATGATGTCCCAGACGACGAAGAAGGTCGATTCTTTGGCGGAGGAATGGAACAGAAGACGGCGCAGGCCATGCAATACATTGATCAGCAAGAGGAAGATGAGACCGCGCCGGCGAAGTTTGATACAACTTGGGTCCGCCGATTTGCGCTGAACTTTGAGAAGAAGATCTCCAAGAACGCCGAGCTACGAGCCAAGTTCGAAAATGATCCACAAAAGTATGTCGAGGAGAGTGAATGGCTGATGATCGAATGCTAATTCCTATTTTACGAGCAGGTTCATGGTCTCGGAAGCCGACCTCGACACCGAAATCAAGGGTCTGTCGATTCTGTCTGAACATCCAGAGCTATATGAGGAGTTTGCGAAAATGGGTTGTGTTGGATCATTGGTGTCTCTGCTCGCACACGAGAATGCCGACATTGCAATCGATGTTATCCAAATTATCAACGAGCTCACAGACGAGGATGTGGAAGCTCAACAGGAACAATGGGACGCACTAGTCAATGCGATGGTATGTAAAGAGATCGCGCTATCGTACCGCCATAGTAGGAACTAACAAAAGGACAGATGGATGCCGATCTTATTGAACTGCTCACTTCAAATCTCTCGCGCCTGGACGAAAACAGCGATACCGACCGAGCGGGTGTCTACTATATTCTTGGTATGTTTTCTCATAACAATCAGTTGTTTCTCATCATCCACTAATATTCCAAAGGTGTCCTGGAAAACATGGCTAGTCAGACCGCACTCGCGGAGAAGATTGCGCAGGATGCATCAATTCTTCCGTGGATACTATCTCGCATTCAGCAGAAGGAGTCCCCCGTGAGCCAAAACAAGCAGTACTCCGCAGAGATCCTGGCGATCCTCCTGCAGTCATCATCAAAGAACAGAGAACGATTTATCGGCCTGGACGGAATCGATCTACTCCTCCAACTCCTCAGTCAATATCGGAAACGTGACCCAGAGAAGGATTCAGACGAAGAAGAATATGTGGAAAATCTCTTTGATTGCCTCATCTGTCTCGTCGAGGAAGACGCAGGGAAAGACAAATTCATCGAAGCGGAAGGTATCGAATTAGCACAGATCATGCTGAAAGAAGGCAAGTTCAGCAAGCCACGCGCACTGCGGGTTCTCGACCACGCCTTTGGTGGAGTCGGTGGTGGTCCTGCTTGCGAGCGACTCGTTGAAGCAGCTGGTCTCCGAACCATTTTCGGCATGTTTATGAAGAAGGTAAGCACAAAGCCCCAAGTCGAGATCTGTGACCATCATCTCACATTATTTTACAGCAAGAGGGACAAAATATCGAACATCTTCTGGGTATATTTGCTTCCATGCTTCGGCTTTTGCCTGGCGGGTCGGCTCCACGTATCCGAACACTGGCCAAATTCATGGAGAAGGACTACGAAAAGATCGAGAAGCTGGTTAAGCTGCGCCGAGAGTATGCGGCTCGCTTATTACCAGTTGAGCAGGCTATTGAGAAGGAACGTAAGGGCTTTTCAAAGGATGATCAAGAATATATGGCGGGCGAATGGCTCTCGCGTCGGCTGGATGTGGGACTTTTCTCGCTACAGGTAAGTACAGCTGCTTCTCATCACGAACGATGGTTTCGACTGACTTTAAGAATAGACAATCGATGTCATCTTGGCATGGTTGATTGCTGAAGATGATGGGGCGAAGAAGAAGGTTGTTACGCTTCTTGGAGACCGGGACGAGGACTTATCCTTGGTCCGTTGTACTTTACAGGGTATGTTTGATCTTTTCAAGTGGACACAGCTTTGGCTCCGTGCTAATCTTCCTTTAGAACAACTGGAAGGGCTTGATGAAGAGTCTGCGCAGAAGGATCTCAAGGATATGCTGAGCACTTTGCTGCAGTTTGTTTGAGATCTTTGTCTGTTTGGGATGTAATATACTGATGATATGCATTAACTGGAACATGAATGATCAATTGACACTTCAAGTTGATTATCTCCTAGTCCTGTTTAGGCTGTAGTATACTAGTAGTTTGCTATGGGCTGCTGGGATGTATCCCAAAAGGGAACTGTGATTACAACTTGAACGTAGTAGTGTTGCGAGTAACTTGAACCGGCGATCATACTTTTCAAGTTGTCTACCTAAGCACATACTTTCACATTTAAAAATTTGGATGCCGAAAGAATTTCCCATCAAGATTCCGTGCCGAGAGTCACAGAACTATGCAGAACCTTACGGCGGTTTGTTGCTTAAACGCTACCTAGGTAGTTACTACTTCCTACCTCCAAGTTCTTTAACGCAATCATCCCACAACCACCTTGGACACAAACAATTTTCAATGAGAAACTATGATGGATATCATGGATCCCATTGCTCTGTTACTCCTCATATGACCAAAATGTCACTATTTACGGGTATTATACCAACAAATGCTCAGGATCACCCAAAATGGAATCCCATAGTCCTATATCGACTCACGTGACCTCAAACACGTGATTTGGTACTCTCAGATCGGCTTCCCAACTTGGAGATCAACTCTTCACTGTCAACGCTGGTGCTTTGCCATCTCCACCAACCACCACAGTCGCATTCCTTTCGCTTGCTTGTAGCGACTGTTGAACCTCTACAGTCACTGACAGGCGGGACTGTGCCTTGGGTGAATTTCCCACCGGCTTCATTGCCTTTGGCCAACGCGCCTCCCTGCGCCTTAAAGCTTGTCTTGGTTCTCTCCTCTCTCTCTCTCCGATATCCCTCCACTCCTATTTCCTTGGTGATCGCACCAGGCCGTCACCATGGCCGACTACGACGAAGCATACGAAGATGAGTTTTACGACGACGCGGATGAGGGCATCACCTCCGAAGATTGCTGGACCGTGATCTCTTCCTTCTTCGACACAAAGGGTCTCGTGTCTCAGCAACTCGACTCTTTCGATGAGTTCATTTCCTCGACCATGCAGGAGCTTGTGGAGGAACAAGGACAAGTGGTTCTCGACCAGACCCTGCCTCCAGCCGAAGACGAAATCGATCCAATCGTTGTTCGTCGTTATGAACTCAAATTCGGTACCATCATGCTTTCGCGACCATCAGTGACAGAAGGCGATGGTGCCACCACTATCATGTTGCCTCAAGAGGCCCGCCTGCGAAATCTTACCTACGCCAGTCCGCTCTACTTGAATGTCTCGAAGAAAATTATGGAAGGCCGAGAACGCCTGGTCGGTGATGGCGACGAAGATGAGGGTGAAGCGGATGAGGACCGCAAGAACCGTGGCACATATCTGCAATGGGAACAGAAAGAGCTTCCCGAGCAGCAAAGGAAGGAAGATACTGTGTTCATTGGAAAGATGCCCATCATGCTCAAGTCAAAGTACTGTATCCTGAAGGATCTTAATGAGCAGTCCCTCTACGCATGGAACGAGTGTCCCTATGATTCCGGTGGTTATTTCATTATTAATGGTAGTGAGAAGGTCTTGATTGCGCAGGAGCGCAGTGCCGGAAACATCGTGCAGGTCTTCAAAAAAGCGCCTCCAAGTCCGACACCCTATGTTGCTGAAATCCGAAGTGCCGTCGAGAAGGGATCACGACTCCTGTCGCAGCTTGCGCTGAAGCTGTTTGCCAAAGGTGACAGTGCCAAGGGTGGCTTCGGTCCAACTATTCGCTCAACTCTCCCCTACGTCAAGTCCGACATTCCCATCGTCGTTGTTTTCCGAGCCCTCGGCGTTGTCTCTGACGAAGATATCCTCAACCATATTTGCTACGACCGCAATGATACCCCGATGCTGGAGATGCTGAAGCCTTGTATTGAGGAGGGTTTTGTCATTCAAGACCGAGAGGTTGCTCTGGATTTCATCGCAAAGCGTGGCTCATCTCAGTCTAACCTGAACCACGAGCGTCGTGTGCGCTACGCCAGAGAGATCATGCAGAAGGAGCTCCTGCCTCACATCTCTCAGAGCGAGGGCAGTGAAACCCGTAAGGCTTTCTTCCTCGGATACATGGTTCACCGTCTTCTTCAGTGTGCCCTTGGTCGCCGCGACGTCGACGACCGTGATCACTTCGGTAAGAAGCGTCTTGATCTGGGTGGTCCCCTTCTCGCCAACCTTTTCCGTGTTCTTTTCACTCGCGTCACTCGTGATCTCCAACGTTATGTCCAGCGCTGTGTGGAGACCAACCGTGAAATTTACTTGAACATCGGTCTGAAGGCTGCTACCTTGACTGGTGGTCTGAAGTATGCCCTTGCTACTGGTAACTGGGGTGAACAAAAGAAGGCAGCTAGCGCCAAGGCTGGTGTGTCCCAAGTGTTGAGTCGTTACACATTTGCTTCTTCACTTTCGCATTTGCGCCGTACCAACACCCCCATCGGTCGTGATGGTAAAATTGCCAAACCGCGTCAGCTTCACAACACCCACTGGGGTTTGGTGTGCCCTGCAGAAACCCCCGAAGGACAGGCCTGTGGTCTTGTCAAGAATTTGGCACTCATGTGCTACATCACTGTCGGTACTCCCAGTGAGCCCATCATTGACTTCATGATCCAACGAAACATGGAAGTTCTGGAAGAGTTCGAGCCCCAAGTCACACCAAACGCCACAAAGGTCTTTGTCAACGGTGTATGGGTTGGTATCCACCGCGATCCATCACACTTGGTCAACACCATGCAATCTCTTCGTCGACGCAACATGATTTCCCACGAAGTCAGTTTGATTCGCGACATCCGTGAGCGAGAGTTCAAGATCTTCACAGATACTGGACGTGTTTGCCGTCCATTGTTCGTTGTCGACAATGACCCCAAGAGCGAGAATGCTGGATCTTTGATTCTCAACAAGGAGCACATTCATAAGCTTGAGCAAGACAAGGATCTGCCTACTGACATGGATGTTGAAGTGCGTCGGGAACGCTACTTCGGATGGGATGGCTTGGTTCGTTCAGGAGCCGTCGAATATGTGGATGCCGAAGAAGAGGAGACCATTATGATCGTGATGACGCCCGAAGACTTGGAAATTTCCAAGCAGCTCCAAGCCGGTTACGCATTGCCCGAAGAAGAGACCAGTGACCCGAACAAGCGTGTTCGCTCGATTCTGAGTCAACGTGCTCACACCTGGACTCACTGTGAGATTCATCCCAGTATGATTCTTGGTGTCTGCGCCAGTATCATTCCTTTCCCCGATCACAACCAGTCTCCTCGTAACACCTATCAGTCTGCCATGGGTAAGCAGGCCATGGGTGTTTTCTTAACCAACTTCTCCCAGCGCATGGAAACAATGGCAAACATCCTTTACTATCCACAGAAGCCTCTTGCCACCACCCGATCAATGGAGTTCCTGCGTTTCCGCGAGCTTCCTGCTGGTCAGAACGCTATTGTGGCTATTGCGACCTACTCTGGTTACAACCAAGAAGATTCCGTTATCATGAACCAGAGCAGTATCGACCGTGGTCTCTTCCGCAGTCTGTTCTACCGTACATACACCGACTCCGAAAAGATGGTTGGTTTGACGGTTGTTGAGCGATTTGAGAAGCCAATGCGATCTGATACCATCGGTATGCGCAAGGGTACCTACGACAAGCTGGACGATGATGGAATTATCGCTCCCGGTGTGCGTGTTTCCGGAGAAGACATTATCATCGGAAAGACCGCGCCTTTGGCACCTGAGGCGGAGGAGCTCGGTCAGCGTACCAAGGCCCACACCAAGATTGACGTCTCGACACCACTTCGTAGCACGGAGAATGGTATCGTCGATCAAGTCTTGATTTCCACCGGCAACGATGATCTGAAATTCGTCAAGGTCCGCATGCGTACCACCAAGATTCCTCAGATCGGTGACAAATTTGCCTCTCGTCACGGTCAAAAGGGTACCATCGGTATAACGTACCGACAGGAGGATATGCCCTTCACCCGCGAAGGTGTGGTCCCTGATCTCATCATCAATCCTCACGCCATTCCTTCTCGTATGACTATTGCTCATTTGATCGAATGTCAACTGAGTAAGGTGTCCGCTCTCCGTGGTTTCGAAGGTGACGCCACTCCATTCACCGATGTCACTGTCGACTCCATCTCGCGTCTTCTCCGTGAGCACGGTTACCAGTCCCGCGGTTTCGAAGTGATGTACAACGGCCACACTGGCCGCAAGCTCGTTGCGCAAGTCTTCTTGGGTCCGACCTACTACCAACGTCTTCGCCACATGGTCGACGACAAGATCCACGCGCGTGCCCGTGGTCCTACCCAGATTCTCACTCGCCAGCCTGTGGAAGGTCGTGCTCGTGATGGTGGTCTTCGTTTCGGAGAGATGGAACGTGATTGCATGATTGCCCACGGTGCCAGTGCATTCCTGAAGGAGCGTCTCTTCGATGTGTCAGATCCATTCCGTGTGCACATTTGTGACGACTGCGGTCTAATGACCCCGATTGCGTAAGTCTTTCCCTACTTATTTTCCAAGCAAAAAATCCACATCATACTAATGATCCAAACAGCAAACTGAAGAAGGGTCTCTTCGAGTGCCGTCTCTGCAACAACAAGCACCGCATCTCGCAAGTTCACATCCCCTATGCCGCCAAGCTTCTGTTCCAAGAGCTGGCCTCAATGAACATTGCTGCTCGGATGTTTACCGACCGGTCAGGTGTCTCAGTGCGGTAGTTTGTTTTTTCTTCTCATTTTGCAATCGCGGTGGTGTTTGTGACAGCGGACTCCCCCTCCCATCTTCACTTTTTTTTTATTGTATTTTAATGGTTTCGACAAAATGCGTCCGCTGGGCTGTTGCGGCGTCTGGGGGTTAGTCTTCGCATTTATCTGGTCATACATACTAGTCAATGGATCGATCATATTGCAAGGTTTTTGTACAGATGGTCGTATCGTATGGGGCTTTATTGCTGTAGATACGAAATAATTCAATTGTTATTCAATGAGTACAAGGACAACTTTGACTCGATTATCGCCATATCATGGATTATTGGCTGGACGTCTTCTGGGATTGCCAGGGCGAAACTACTAATTGACATTCCATAGCCGAGGACCATATTCCAGACTAGTAGTAGTGCGAAAGAGTCTTTCGATACTTCACGATGCACCTTGACATGTGTACTCTCGACTCTACGGAGTGCTATAGACTCTCAACACCCGAGTCGCCGAGCCAAGTAACTAGCACAGGACCGTACAACTTGAAGACCCCGCCATAAATTTGACCACGAGTTCGCTACACAGTAGCATTCAACACTATTCATGTAACAAGTTACAACAATTTTGGTCTAGGAATAGTAACTTATCGAGATCAAAAGTGATGTACCTCCCGACAGGACATCCAGGCCAGCCACTGTATCTCAGCTCAGGTCCCAGTCAAATGTGATGCAATGGCTTTGAACCCACAGTCAGGATTGAAATAAATGCAAATATCGACCCAACAAGACCAGACAGGAACTCAAAATCTTTACATCTTGCAGTCTTTGCATATGGTGGCTCAATCTCCTGCAAATCCCGACGAATCCTTGATGGATGACCTAGTAGTCTCTGCATCTCCGCAGCAGGGGAATCGCATCTTGATTATGCACACCTCCAGCATAGTCCTACCAAGGTTGTCCATCAAGGAATATCTTCCTTCATAGCCGATGCATGCAGATAAGAGCCACTGTCAGCCGTCTCTACGAAGTATAATTTATTGGCAACAACCTGTCTCTCATCTTTTGTCCACAGGATTAGCTCAAGTCGAGCGCCGTTGGAGGATCCCGTCCCGGTGTACGAGTCCCGTCCCTGGTACTACCAATCATTCTTTGCTATTCTTGCAGGCATTTGGTCCGTCTTGCGTGGGTCTTGGACTAGGATTGCTGTTGGCTTTTTCATTGCATGGTGCAGTGCGGTGCTGCGCTGCACGACGTAATGAGGAGAGATTCTACGTCAGGGAGCCTCAGCTGAAGATTGACGATGCAGTCCGGGATGGCCTGTGACTGGTTTACTACAATAGGATTGAAATGTCTTCTATTCTCTTTGTCTGCATCTATGTATCTTGTACTCTAGTTGTAGTGTATCTATCTCTAGTAGCTACTTCACTGTTTCTTACCCTTTTTCCGACCAGATAGTGGAATCCTCGGAGGCTGGACGGTCAGATCGTGCGGGGACAGCCCACTTTCCTCATCGATTGACCTGCCTAGTCGATTTGGCGAAATTCTCCGAGTTACGAGAGAATGGACTGTGCGCACGAGTGTGAGAGTCCAGATGACACGGAATCGATGTCACTTGCGACCGACTCGGCATGTTGTAGTAGTACTGCGGTATTTAGTACATTGCCGTGATGTTGTCCCGCCGTGGAGAAAAGGTGATCCACAGTTACTAATTACAGTAGAATCAAGATGAAAAAGGGCAGATTCGAGATCCATACTCCGTATGTCCTCCGCATTTCAATTAATTCATGACAAACGGCACATGGAACTGATCCGCATTCGATCCATGGTTATGTCCTTCTCCCACGAGGCAATTCCAAGGTTACCATGGTAGAGAATAACCCTACAACCATCCCGTCGGAGACCAACAACCATGTACCAGGTACATGGCCAGACCCTTTCCCATATGCAGGCTGTCCCGAGAGAATAAGACTTTCAATTCTTGACAGCAGCTAGAAGAGGATCGGAAAGGTAAACAATGGGGCAATCTGCAATCTGATTCGATCAAGCCCCTCACCCCGGTCTCACCGCGAGCGTCAAGTCGGGATCATCGATTGGATGTGACAGGGAGTCAACCCTGCAGCCATCCCATCACTGCGCAACACTTTCATCAACCAATGGATGTGCTGAATTACCCGCCTTCACTGAACGGGGCCAACATTTCTGCAGCGCTGATCGATCAGTTTCCCTTAAAACAGCCCATAACCGCCCAGGCGGATTTTCTCTTCTTCTTTTTCTTTCTTCAGCGAGTGTTTGTTTGTTAGAGCTGCCTTGATTCGAGTACCGGCACTGGTTGTCAGGTTCTTTTCTTCTATTCTACTATTATTCTATTCTAATTACTGCCCCCCCCCCCACACTTTTTTGATCCAAGCCACACCACCAA
>AOTG01000165.1:0-30185 GCA_000347475.1 Penicillium paxilli ATCC 26601
AGAAAGTCGAGGCGAGTCGATGAGTGATGCCTGCGGGCCGAAAGCGGCTTAGTTGGACTCCGCCCGCCAACCTCCGTCTTCACTCCTGCCATCGTCTTGTCTTTCCCCCAACTTCTTCTCCCTCAGCTCCTCCCCCCGCCAATCGGGTGTTCATGAACACATAATCCTGTGCTCTTTGACAGTCTGCTCCCTCCGTCGCTTCTACTCACACAACCGCCACGATGAAGCCCGTCGTATCCGCCTTGAACGCCTGGTCTTGGTACGTCTCTTACCCACTCCCCGACCAGCACTGCCGACCTTCAACTTTCGTGATGGATGGTGTCTAACATTCGTTTCCATTTAAACAGCGTCGTGATCTCCGTATTTGCCATCATCATCCTCTCAGTCCTCGGCTCTCTATTCAGCGTACGTCTCTGCATCTCTCCAGCCCCATCGATCTCGAACTGGCGCATCGCCAACGCCAAGCTCGACCCTACTGCTTCGGCTATCTTTCAAGAGCTCAGAATGCTAACTTTGCCCTTTTAGAGCAACAACCACGCTTACACAGGTGGTGAAAGTGAACCCGAAGACGGAGTTGCCGTCGCCGCCTCGATCTACACTGCTGTCATCATCTACGCTGTACGTCACCTACCATCTCCACCCATCATCAAGTCATATCCGGAATCGAGGAGGAATCTCAGTGTCACTAACAATTGTCATCATCTTCCAACTTATAGGGTTTCTTCGTTTTCTGCGGTTTCCAGGCCTACCTTCACATGCGAGGCAGCAGAGGCGGCGCCATATCACTCCAATAAATTCTACAACCAAATACCCCCCCTGCAATATCTCATTCGGTGTCTCTGACGGTTTCTTCTGTTGATTTACAATCATTGGGTTTCATATACTTTTTTTTTATTTTTTTCGGTCTGTCTTTGGGTGGATATGAGTGACCTTGGCTCTTGAGATGGCGGGGAATTTCTGAAACGGATCGGCGGATGTGACGGGCCATTGGAGAGGAGTTGGATATTGTCTTTACTCCTCAGGTCGTCTCCATGAGGTATGGTTTGACATGATCGCATCACCTCGCCGTTATCTGGATTCGGACTCTGGTCAACAAGGATCGAAAGGATTGGGATGGTCGGTTTCCCTGCGATGGGGAGAAACTTAGCTGGGCAGGCCTGGCAAGTATACTTTGCTCATCGCAAGGAGATAACAAATGACTTCCCTTCCTTCCCCCGCGTGATGTGTACATAAGTCGCTAGGACTTTTCTTGCTAGTTTGTTGTTGTTGTCTAGCTATCTCATTGCAAGCTGATATCAATCAAGTATAGACATTTCATCATTGTTCGTTATTGACTAGCATCACTTTTAGAAGTATAAACCCCCCACCCAACGCCTGGATATGCAGAATCAAATCGATATGTACCGCCCAACCACTACCCCCAAGGAAAACAACATTTTTTTTATTGCAAGCCTACTCCTCATCCTCCCATGGCTCCAACGTCTTGGACATGTAGGGTCCGTCCAGAGTGTAGCCAAGACGAGCATAGTAGCTTCGAACACCAACACCAGAAATAACACTAATCTTAGTGCTTCCATGCTCCTCTCGCGCGATCCGCTCAGCCTCCTCCATCAGTAGAGTTCCGAAACCACGGTGCTGGAATTTCTGGGCATCACGACCGTGCAGCGGGACGGCGGATCCATAGACGTGGAGCTCACGGACGATACTGGTTTGTTGACCAGTGAACTCAGGGCGGAATGTGTGAGTGTCGCTACACTTGCGCAGACGAAGCAGACCAATGAGGATATCTTGCTTAGGATCCTCATATGCGAGGAAAGTCTCCCAGCCTCCGTTGGCGGCGTAGTCGCGACGAATAAGCTCAACCTGCGAAGGGCGAATCTTATTCTTGACCTCATTGATACCGACTTCACGGGTACGAACGTCACGGCAGGTAGTACCGAAATCCTTCATGCGGGCCAGGGCCAGTTCGCGCAAGTTACCGTTCTCAACACCGGATGTAACTAGAGGCATGGGGATATCACGTTGAACACGGTAGATACGGGTCCATGGGGGAACCAGTGCGAGAATTCGGGCTACTAGATCGACCAGCGCGTTAGGGGTGTAGTTCTTGTAGCGGCCAGTGCGCCACAATTCATATAGACCTGTGCCGCGAATGACCAGAGTAGGATAGATTTTTAGACCGTCTGTGCGGAAAGCTGGGTTCTCGAAGTATTCTTGGAATTGGAACAGGTCTCGTTCCATTCCGACGTTGGGCAAATCGGGCATCATGTGGCTGACGACCTTGAAACCGGCGTCCTTTGCTAGCTTGAATGTCTCTGCTACCGCAGCAACAGTGTGGCCGCGGTTTGTGTCGCGCGCGACATCTTCGTACAGACTCTGCACACCGATTTCCAGACGGGTACAACCGTACCGCAACATACTGCTGAGATGGGTGTCCAAGCAGTAATCAGGTCGTGTTTCAATAGTAATACCGACGCACTTGACGTTGCTCATCTCTCCGGCCAACACGGCTTCATCCACATTGTCCGTCTGGTATCCACTCAGCGCATTGTGGAGTTGCGAGATGAAGGTGTCGCGATAGTCCTCAGGCAAGGACATGAAGGTTCCACCCATGATAATATATTCGACCTTATCAACACTGTGACCAAGAGACTTGATCTGATCCACACGTCCTCGAGCCTGTTCGAATGGGTCGTAGCGCGCACGAATCGCACGCATGGAAGTGGGCTCGTATCCGGTGTATGACTGGGTCGAGTACTCGAAATCGGAATCAGGGCCACCGGGGCAGTAGACGCAAATGTTTCCGGTGTATGCGATATGTGGGCAACGGTGAGGTTTGCACATGACAGCGACGACAGCAATACCGGACGAGGTTCCTATATGCATATAAAATTGAAAAATTTAGCCACCAACCCCACAATCCAACTTCAGAAAAACGGCGGGACGTCATATCACGTACGGATGGGCTTTGCGATGAGTTTCGGCAAGATGTATTTCTTGTAGTGTTCCGGTACGGCGGCGATAATAGCTGTCAGTGGTGGTTGAGTACTCAAATGATGCTTTTTCGAGAATGTGCCCCGCAGCTTGTTGAGATTGATATCTTTCTTTGGCTGCGACGAATCCTTAGAGGACTCCCAATCCTGAATGAGCGCATTCGCAATATCCGAGCATGCTCGCATATACCGCTCATTCTCAGGAACAGTTTTCGCATTCTTCCTGGCAACCTTCTTTGGCGGTGCCATTGGCATAGTCATTGTCATGGTGGCCATGGTGGCGGGTGGGCGAGTATATCACCACCGTTCACAACCCTCAGAGATCGGAAAAAGAAAAAGAAAGTGGATCAAATGAAGAAACAGATATCTCCAATTAAGCTCAGTCCTAGTTCCCCCAAGTATAAATCGTAGTGGGGAGTGGAGGCGATTAGATAGAAGATGGTAAGAAAAAGAAGTGAAGGTGGCCGAGGTTGCCGAAGTGAAGTCGGATCCGCTTAAGTAAAAGGTTTCTTCCCGAACGAAAACTCCCGGGCGCGCATCCCGATTCGATTTCCCTGACGCTTCAACTTCTTCTCTCCCTTCTCCCCTTCCACACCCCCCAAACTTACTTCTTCACCCTCTCCCCTCTACCTCTCCTTATTTAATATCATCAGTCATGCAGGCCTTCCGCCGCAACACTTTCTCGGCCCTCCGAAATGTCGGCCAGCAGCGCCGTACTCAGGCCACCTCTGCCTATGCCAGCACTGTGAACAACCTGAAGATCAACAAGGATACCCGAGTTCTGTTCCAGGGTTTCACCGGAAAGCAGGGAACGTGAGTTTGAATATCTGTGAAGACATCCCGATTGATTAAGCGCGGAAGTGCTGACGTGTATTTTCTTGAATAGCTTCCACGCCGAGCAGGCCATCGCCTACGGTACTTTGAACACCTTTCCTCGTGTCGCGATCACAGAAATAAGACCAAACAACTTACACAACTCACAGGCACCAATGTCGTCGGTGGTACCAACCCCAAGAAGGCTGGTAGCTCTCACCTCGACCGCCCCGTCTTCGCCAACGTTGCCGATGCCGTGAAGGAGACCGGTGCTACCGCCTCTGCCATCTTCGTCCCGTATGAACCAATCGTTGATCCCGCGTATGGAAATTATAATCAGCAATACTAACGCGATTCTAGCCCCCCTCTGGCTGCCGCTGGTATTGAGGAGGCCATCGCCGCTGAGATGCCTCTGGTTGTTTGGTACGTGTTGTGTTGTTGAGCTTCTTCCCCCAAAGCTCCCTGGCAAAAAAAAAAGATCAACGGCTAATATTTTTGGCGCGTCACAGCATTACTGAAGGTATCCCCCAGCACGGTACGCAACTCTCATCTCCTACAATCAAACCTATCAATGCGCGACAGACCCGACTAATATATATTATGCAGACATGGTCCGCATCACCGACATGCTGAAGACCCAGAACAAGACCCGCCTGGTCGGCCCGAACTGCCCCGGTATCATCGCTCCCGTAAGTGCAACATGACCCGACCCGATCCCGAAGTACGATCAGCTCGATTCTTATACATATTTGTTATTCTAGGGACAATGCAAGATCGGCATCATGCCCGGTTTCATCCACAAGCGCGGCCGTGTCGGTATCGTCTCCCGTTCCGGTACCCTCACCTACGAGGCTGTCAACCAGACCACCCAGGCCGGCCTTGGTCAGTCTCTCGTCGTCGGTATCGGTGGTGACCCCTTCTCCGGTACCAACTTCATCGACTGCCTGAAGATCTTCCTCGAGGACCCTGAGACCGACGGTATCATCATGATCGGTGAGATTGGTGGTTCCGCTGAGGAGGACGCCGCCGAGTTCTTCAAGGCCAACAACATCCACAACAAGCCCGCTGTTTCCTTCATTGCTGGTATCTCCGCTCCCCCCGGCCGCCGTATGGGTCACGCCGGTGCCATCGTCTCCGGTGGTAAGGGTGGTGCCGACTCCAAGATCTCCGCCCTTCAGGACGCTGGTGTTGTTGTCGAGCGCAGCCCTGCCTCTCTCGGCAAGTCTCTGCTTGCTGAGTTCGTCAAGCGCGATCTGGTTTAAACGATTAACGATTCGTTTAAACGGTTGAAGAATGTGTGAAGCTTTTTTTATGTCCCTTGGTTTGTTTCTGGTCTATGTCTTGAAAAGTAAAGACTGGATTGATTGAGGTATATCTGCCGCCATCTATAGGATGGGGCTCAGCGGTCCATTTCCATCTAAGCCGCTCCTGTATTCTTTTCTCCTTTGTGTTAGAGACCCTTAAAGTAATTAGTTGCGTGTAACTTTTACTTTCAATATTGTTCCTACCAGTAGACTAGTATTTATAGACCACCCTAGTACATAGCAGATTACGAGCTTGTTTATAGGCGTCAACTACTAGTAGGCGCTTTTCTTCGAAATCTCAACAGGTAAAATGCAACTCACATGGCTTCTACTTCATCAATCTTGTCATGTTCCAAGTTTCAATGAGGTCATGCCGGCAACATGTTTCGGAGCATAATGAGGTTGTGTTCTCAAATGAGACACGGAGCCAAAGCCAAATACCGTGGAATACTATTTGGATCATTCCATAGTTCCAACGGTTCAACACTTGCACTTTACCATTCCAAGACATTTTCATTATCATTATCACAGACTTACCCCATACTATCGAGACATCGAACTCTTTCAACAATGTCTCTGCCGGTATTTGATATTTCAGCTGCGTTCCCAGCCAGATCTCCTACTCTATCTTCTCGCGCCCTTTGTCCTTGATTTCACAGGGAAAGAGAGATCAAGCGAAAATACCCCCTCAAGGGTTCCATTTCAAGGGCCGAGAAGATCTAGAAATCCAAAATGAGCAAGGCACGTATGCACAGAGTGCCACTATGGAAACGACGTTTTCACCAAACAGAATCATATCTAAACACCCTACTCGATGACCTCAGCGAGCTTCCCCCAAACGCCCTCCAAAGCCCCAAAATGTGCCAATTTCTTGGTATAGAGCTACAAGAACTCGATTTCAAGACCGGGGCAGTCAACACTGGTCTACCGTTCTTCAAGCCTCGTGCCGATGGAACTTGTAAGATCGCCAATACGGGGAGAGACCCGGACAATGAAGGCGAAGACGACTTCACCTGTTATCGAAGAATGCGAGAACAGGACATTAATCGTGATATGGGCCTTCAGCTTTATGTGGCTCTTGCGTTCAAAGACTATGCACTTGATCTTTCGCGGAAATACAAGTTCTACAAAAGATGGATGGATATCTCGTGAGTGGAGCGAAGCAAGCCTCCAGTGGACGCTGATTGCATTTTGGATTTGATGTTGGACATTGGCAGCCACTGATACCAGTTTTTATCAATCTAGAGAAAAGGCATCTACTCGTGGCCGACTCGGCACTGAACCAGACTCTCCCCACGATTTCTGGGTTCTCCGAGCATCTGAGATTCTTCATAGTCGACAATGTCATCGGAGGATCTGGATGATCTGCCACGACAAAGCAGCTGTGAACTGCCCGCCTGTCTCAGAGCTTATTGTTCTTGTAAGCTGGATGATAGGGACAATCAAATCACTGAAAGGACTATGCAAGAATGGGAAAAATCAGTTGCCATTTCATTACACATTTCCGGTATAGTTCCAGCCCGAGTTTGACTCGTTTCCCCGGGAGAGCTTGCCAGGTGTCTGATATGTGCTCATCAAAACTTCAGACACTGGTGGTATCATCCGAGCCTCGTGCACGAGCTCGAGTATTATATGGTTATTTTGATGGGACTCTTAAAGTACATTTCACTAAGGCACAAGAACTCGATACACCCTGTTACCAGCAAACGATGGATACGCTTTTGCAATGGGCCTGGCCGCAGACTCGTCTTAGGACGACAAGAATACTGCCATTATCGACTATTTTTGAGGTAGATGAAGATGTGAATTCTGACGAGGAACCTGAAGTTGATATAGGTGTTGTTTCCAAAATACGGGGCAAATGCTATTTGAGCCGGCGAATCTTGCCAGTGGTCAGAAAGATCAAGAACTTCAAGGTTTGACGGAGGATGGTAGTACTAAGTAATGCATATTATACAGTCGCGAAGTGGCTATTATTTCACTTATCGATTGGATCTGATGATAAAAGGCAATTGCTGCTAAGACTATGGTCATTTTGCAAATTCAAATGTTTCATATCAGAGATTATTGAAGGCTCTTTGTCTCCCACATCATTCTGCATCAAGACCCTCCGATTCTCATTCATAGACACGATTATTATTTCCCATACTAGCCTGACAATTAACATCATCATACTAACTAAACTCGATCAATCAGTGACCAACATTCCGCAAAGCTTTCACAACTTCTTCAGTCCCAAGTACATCCGCAAATTCACCTTCAAGACTAGCAACCGAAACCTTGTGTACAGTCTCAGCATCAAACCCACCCTTCCCAAACGTAGCAGTAGCATCAGAAACCAACACAACCCGACCCTGATCAACGCGAACTTCTTTAACATGCGTGCCATCAGACTTAATCTTCACAGGTCCCCCCTCATCAAGATACCGATTCACAACGCCCAAATTCGCCGCCATCCTCACGGTAGTCGAAACGCAATGATCAGTCGTTAACCCAGCAAAGATGACTTGACGGAATCCTTTACCCCGCATATGAGCTTCGAGCTCGGTCCCAATGAAAGACGAGTTCACCGTCTTCCAGAAAATAGGCTCCGAACCATCTGATGCGGGGATGGCGAAGTCTAGCGGCCGGGTTCCCTGACCCGGGTGCGACGGGTGAAGGGGTGAACCGGGAGTCACGGAAGAATGAAATACATGGATCACTTCTAGCAGTGTTGATGATTTTTCGCGTGCAGAGCGGAAGGCAGTGATGAGTGCTTTGATGTTGACTTCGTATAGCGGGTTTGAGCGGCCATTGCCCCAGTGGGATTGAGTTTCGGTGCTAGAGAAGGCTGCTTGATTGTCGATTAGGACAAGAGCTGTTGGAACACTGAGATCTAGCTGATTTGGCATTTTCAAGAAGATGTTCGAGTTGATGGCTCGGACTGTTAGTTGATTCTGCTTCAGCGGAAGAGAAGGGAGTGCTGAACTGACAACGGCACTATACACTAGCGTGTTGATATTGAGTCATAGACACCTGAGGCAGCAACTAGCATTTGAAATCAAATCTAACTTCATTCATCAAATTATCACTTGCTCGATATTCTCTATATTGCATTTCTACTTCCAGGTCGAAGAGATTTTCTGAATTTCAACGTGGACATCCTTAGTCTTTCCCCCGTCAGAGAATAACTGCACATAAGTCGCATTTCTGCTCGGAAATACTTGGGCTGTCAGAGTAGCTTCTCCCTCGCCCCCAAACACTTCGATGCTGGACCAATCAACCAAGATCCGAAGATGAACAGTATCATTGAAGCTTGGAACGAAAGGTGCATGATACACAGACGCGAAAGTCTTGTCGAAAGAGACATCACCAGAGTGAGTTCGGTCGACAAATATCTGCTGCGTTGTGAAATTGTATCCGATTCTCGTTTGTTGCTTCCAATCGGAAGTTCCTTGGACGACAATTCCAAACTCAGTCTCATCTGATGAAGAGAAGCTCAAATTGATATCGAGTGTTTTACCCAATGACCCCAGTTCTTTGGTCCCTTCTTCGAAATCATCCCACACAGAGACTGCCTTTTCCTTGCTTTCGATGGGCTTCCAGTCCTCCCGTGGTTTCTGTACCAAAGTTGGCTTTTGATCAATCGTCTTCAGTGACAAGTGTCGAGGAACAGCCATCGCACCGTGCCAGGGATTTGCCGGGATTTCTGCAGCGTACTGCCAATTATTCATCCATCCAACGGCAATCCGATCGCCACTAGGTAACCCATTGAAGCTTGCAGCGGCATAATAGTCAGGTCCCCAATCCATCCAGTTAGCAGTTTTGTTTCCCGGATACACACTCTCGTCGTCAGCAACAAATGCTGTTCCATTAAAGCTTCCAACGAAGTATTGTGTTCCGGAACCGACGGTGCCTGGCGGACCACCTGGGTTCAATCCAACAACCATAACCCATTTCGTCTTCGACTCGTCATCGTCAAGGGCAAGTGGGAAAAGATTGGGACATTCCCATACCCCGCCAACGCCGTTGAAAGGTCCGAACTCGCTTGCAAGGTCCCAGTCCTTGAGGTTGTCAGAGGTCCAGAGGACAAGTTTGTGAATTTCAGCTAGTGATGTCACAAGGACCCATTTTCGAGTCTCTTCATGCCAGAATACAAAAGGATCTCGGAAATTCTTGTACTCTTTTTCGTAAGGAGTCGGTGGGTTATGGATGACTGGATTACTGGCGTCATAGGTAGTCCATGTCATACCATCATCAAGACTATAAGCGATCGATTGCGATTGCTGGTCTAATTTCACCTGTTTCCCACTAGGCAGTGTCTGTGCAGCTGGGTACTATTATCCGACATGTGGATTAGTTCATGTGCAGTTATGCATAATACCAAGACATCGAAGGTCTTACATAGGAAGTGTAAACAGCAACCAAGGGGGTCTTCCCCTCACTTCCGAACCCACTTGTATTATGCACATCTGCAACAGCACTTCCCGTGAAAAACATCTCGGTCACATTATCGGGGAATCCCCGGGCGAGGAGTGCAGTGGGCTGTTCATCCCAATGGGTCAAGTCGTCACTCGTGGCATGACCCCATGACATGTTACCCCATTCAATTCCCCCAGGATTATACTGATAGAACAGATGATATAGCCCATTATGATGAATCAGTCCAACGGGGTCATTTATCCAGTTTTTAGCAGGAGAGAAGTGAAACTGAGGACGATAGGGTTCCTTATAGCTCATGGCCCAAGTGGGGCTTGCAAGAAGAGATAACCCAAAGGTTTTCAGAAACGCAACCATGATATAATAGTACGCATAGATTATTGCTTGAAAATGAAGAAGATTTGATTGAAAGTCCTTACATCGAAGAAAAAAAAAGATGGTACTTATACCCCTCGCCTCATACTACAGTGTACGTTCATACCCCACGGGGAATGCCGCACAGTTCACCAACACGGGATTTCCTCGGAGTAATACGAATTCTAGTTCCACAACAACAATTCAGTTCTCCAAACAGGCGTCAGCTCGGTGTCAAAATCGCAATAACCCAGGAAGAATCCTCGGTGCCCAGCGGGGGATTCCTCGGCTCTGTTCAATCCCAAGACAATTTCTCCTGGGGCTTCTTCTTCGGTCGCACCTGAGGCATGTGCGACTTTCCTTGCGATTGAGTGCTTGATGTGTCGCCCTTTACGTTCGTATAGACAGCTTGACCGTAATTGCTCGGCGCAGCAAGGTTGCAGGGAATTCCAGAGTTCTCCTCATCGACGATGTTTGTGCATTGGAAGACCTCATCTTGCAAGGTCGTTCCATACATAGGCAAGCCCAGGGTACTATTGACCGAGTCGAGCTCGACGTTCTCAAACTTGATTCCTGGGCAAGGGTGCACGTCGGAGCAGTAGATTGAGCTGGCAATATTGTATCTTGATGTACCCTTGATATTGGAGTAGGTGATGTCAGAGATCGCCATCTTGGAAGTATTGCAGTTTTGGCCATTCTCGGTATATATGCATTGCGAGATTTGGATAGGCAGGGCTGTGTTAACAACTTCAAAGTCGCGGAAGTTGATGTTCTTGACATAGCCACTTCCACCACCTCCGCCATCACCATTGGAGCTGTCATCTTGAGGAACACCTTGCCAGGTTTTGATCAGAGCAGCTTCCATGCAGTTGTAGCAGCGGACATCTTCGAATGTTACATTCTCAACATAGTCAGGCATGTCTTGATATTGTCCAACGGATCCAATAGCCATACCAAAGTTCCAATGGCAGGTCACATTGCGAACGAGCAGGTTGGTAGTGTTTCCCTTAACAGCGATACAATCGTCTTGATTCTGGATCACGGCGTTTTCAACGAGCAAGTCTTCGCTATTCCAGGAATCATAGCCATCGGTATTCACCGTGCCCCACTCATCATTGCTCGTGGCATTCACATAGAAATTAGTGATAGAAACATTCTTGCTCTCCCAAACAAAGGTTGCCCAAAACTGAGGTTGAATGATAGAAAGACCATCGATAAGCAAGTTTCTCGAGTTGTAAACCGTCATACTAATAGGTCGACCGGGCTGGTTGCTTTGATTGCGGTTCTGAGTATACCAGGCCTGTCCATTGCCATTATACCAACCACCTTCCTCAGCACGGAATACGACGTTTTCGCCGCCAAATAGCCAGGCAGTATGCTGATCTTGCAAGACAACGGGATAGGAGTTCTGAAGCCAGTAATCAATGTCTGTGGAAAATCGTAGCTCGCCTCTCAATGAGACGTCGCAGTTTTCCAGATTGGTGGTGTTCATGACAGAATTGATGTTGAATACATGGTCCTTGGCAAAGATAACCTTTCCATTGCGACCGCAGCGTTCAAAGGCTTCTTGGACGGATGGCGCATCATCAGCAGTTGCGCTTCCGTTCTTAAGCGATTCCGGATAAATGATGCAAGTGTCTCGTTTTTGTACGACATAGCCAGCTGCCAGAGAAGCCAGGGCTAAAGAAAGGAAAAACCTCATGGTTGAGAGAAAATTTGCCCCTAGCAAGGGATGAATTGAATGAGTGTTTGTTTATCCGGATGAAACGAAAAAAGGAAGAAAAAGCAAAGAGTAAAAGGAGTGTCGTAGTGAGTGTTATGGAGTATCAAGACTTCAAGCGCTGTCTATAAAAACTGCGCTTTGAGCCCCCTGGTTCCTGGATCGACCCGTGGTATTGCTCCTTATGACCGCATTTCCGGTCCTAAAGCTGTGAGAGAAAGAAACAAAAGAAATGAAGTTGCATTCTTCCCCGCATCGAGTGGGTGTGGCAGGGATCCCGATCAGGTGATGGACATCCAATCAACAGAGATTTCGGAGCTGAGTCCAAGCCTACCTGGATAATGTCCGTGATAAATTTGTTACCTGTGCTGCGTTGTATGCTAGGGATGATCAGTCCATGCGCCGGCGCTTTGATCTATCACACTCATGCATCTCATAATCTTTTACCTCGTGAGGTATGCCGCAGTAGAAACTCGAGATCATCCAGTAATTGTCACGAGGCCCACCAATTTTTTCAATATAAGATAGTGATATCTTAACAAGATAATTGCAATGGCTGCTTTTTCTGTGTACCCTGGATGTAAGTCTAAACATTGGAATTTGTGGTGAATGGTGATGTCCAAGCCCAAAGTGGGTCTTCAGGGACAAGTACCGGAAGTGGGTCGCTTCGTGGGAGCGACATCCGATGTAAACACCTGGGCAAGTCAAAAGAAAGCTGGCTTTGTTTCAGACTCTGCGAACAAAAGAAAAATGGTCAGATAAATGGATAACAGCAGTACATTTTCTGACTTTTATTCACCGGGAGCTCCTGAGACCATACTCATATTTCAGCTTTCAACAGTGCAGAAGAGCGTTCCAAGTATCAACTAAACCGGCGCTGGCGAGTCCAGTTCAAACAGCATACTACTATTTCCATAAAATCGACGTCTGACTACTATCAGATCATTTCTTGAATTGGATTTCCAGATTCGGTATTAAATACCCCGAGCTACCGTTCCCCCACGTATCATCCGCGGCCATATTCCGACGTCCTAGTGAGGTGACATTCAGGGTCTTAACCAAGGTGTCATGGACCAGGGGAGACTTCTGATCCGCAGCCAGACTCAAAGCCAACCGAACGGCATTTTTAATCTGTCTCCCATTCAATTCCTCCGTCGCTAGATCTTCATAATCAATATCATCGCCAACAGGAAACGTGACGCCTCCCAGCTGGTTGCGCCAGACCTTCATCCTAGCATCGCGGTCTAACGACTCATACCGAATAGCGATCGTGATCCGACTCTCAAACGCAGGATCTAAGGTTCGCACCCGATTTGTTGTCATGAAGAGGATACCCGGGTGATATTCTAGAATCCGAAGCATCACGCAGACCATGGCATTACGAACTAGATCCGATGTACCCCGAGTCTCGAGGAATACATCTGCTTCATCAAGAACTGCGATTGCGTTCCATTCGGCACATAGACCGAGGACATCACTTAGTCGTCGTTCAAGCTCATCTGGGGTCAGGCCCAGCTCGCCCATGGTGACATAGTATAGTGGACGATGAAGCTCCTCAGCTACAGCCTCGGCGGTCAATGTTTTCCCAACTCCAGGAGGTCCATGAAGGAGGAAAACTAGACCACCCTGTTTTCCTCCAATGACATCCTGAGTTTGGCCTGCTGCTGTGCCGTGGCGAACAACCGCTTGAATGAGTTCTTTGCGTTCCTTTGACAGCACAAGGCGATCAAATGCCTCATCGAAGAACTCTATCGGCGAAAGTCCGTCGATTAGAACGTGGCCCCATGCCTTTGCAGTAAAGCTGAAACCAACTAATGTGGGCCAGCAGTAGATTATGAATTCAGGAGGCACTGTGTCCCATACCGTGAGTAATTCTGTCTCCGTATTGCCAGCATGGGGTCGCTTCGAGAGCCATTGCCTGTACCGATTTGCGACATTTATGATGGCGATTGAAGCCTCATCAACCCCCTGGCAAGGATAATGACCAAGAGAAGCACCCCGTTCCATGTCCACCATGATTCGACCAGGTGTTAGAGAAACAGCTCCGATTCTAGACTGCGTCATGGACAAGGCATCTCGTCGGTCACGAGTAGCATGGATATGGAAAGTGTTAGGGGCGTAGGCAAGATACTTTGCACCGCCACTGCCTAACTCCACGCAACGCTCGCCTCTGGCATGAAATATCGTCTGTTGCTCATCTGAGATAGGTTGGTAGGGAAAGTCCGACAAGGATCGTGTCCGCACACCACTCCAAGAAGAGACCACATCTGAAAAGTTTGCCACGGAGAAATGATCACCGACTAGGACCACGCATTCTAGTGAGAAGCGGAAGTTCTTTTGAGTGCCGAATAGTGCTTTTCTTTCCTCGTAGAATGCATCCGTGACTCTGAAAACACACGGTGCTGGTCCCGAAGCAACAGTGCCTTGGACTGGAACCTCCGGACGAAAGACTTCACTCAATGCATCGAAGGTAATGAGTCCGCTCTTGATAAGCTCGCGAGATTCTGCGATCTCTTTCTCGTAGACTGATTCAACGTGACGGATTAGATCTTCCAGACCGTCGATAGTGACTGGTTCGGGTGTTGGTCCGGGGCGGAAGCCAAAGCCAGAGAGAAGTTGGAGCGTGTGGTTTCTCCAGTACTGGAAGAACTCGGCCGATTGAGCCGCAAGTCCCGAGTTATAGTTGGCCAGTGAGTGTGCGAGGCACCTTAGTCGACCCAGGATATTGTAAACCTGGACTGCTGATGCTTTGCGGGATTGAGGGGCATCTAGATATTGGCCAACCACAGTCCGAAGGGACACGCTTCCTGGGGTTCCATGCGGCTTGGGAAATTCGTACTCGATGGTCTCTTTCGTCGCGCCTTGAGCTGTAAATGGCTTGTCTGAAACATCGGCATCCTTGCTGGTTCCACGATCAGAGCTCTTCTGATTCCGGGGAACAGAAGATGCTGTAGAACGGGGTGGTGGAGGAGGTGGGGGAGCCGAGGAAGCCATAAGATCCAGGTTGTGGTGCTCAAAAGTCTGGAAAGTGGTAGTACTATGAGGGGAGGAATCGCAAGAACTTGAAAGATAGAGGCTACTCTAGACTGCCAATGTCAGCTCTAAACAGTGCACGGAATATCAATTAATGAACGGAAGTTTTCAGGCCTCTGGGTTTACCTCTTGGCGTTGATACCTACTCCCACTGAGGCTTAGGGCATTACAAATCTACATTTCCTCAGTCCGGTCAAGACCGACAAGACGCTAGAGAGAAAAACCCGGGGATTCGGCATTTTGGCAATCTCCGGACAGTTTGAGAGGTCTCGCCTTAGTTGCACGGGCCGAAAAGGTGGAGTCGACCCGCCTGTCTTCTAGGCCGCTTTAATGTAGCCTGAGACGCGGACGCGGCTACTACATGAACACTCGACAGCAAATACCTTGACTTTATTGATATTTCAAGTTGGAATGGGATATTCAGGAACTTGGCTGGTATGTGATCTATTAGTATGTTTGATATCATCACATGACATAGTACTATGCAACCCTACCTGTATCCTCCTATTTAATCTGCCTTTCATGTCCTCGCATCTTTCATGTATCTAGCAACTATGGCTCTTCGCCAGCATATAACCTGGCATACACCGAATTCATGCCATCTCATATATACTGTGTATGTTTTATGATACCAAATAAAATCACATATATTATCTCTGCCCTACTACACTTAGGGTGCCCTATGGTCACGGTGTTTGTGTGTTTAAGTGTGCCTTCCCTAAATGGCAGTCACATAGCATACGCCTGGCACCTTCCCGTAACCGTTTACCTGCCTTCCCTTTATGTAACATGCCCAGTTGGAACTCTCACTTCTTCACTTCTTCATCTCTGAGGTTCATCTCTTCATTTCCTATTCATGAAACCTGGCATTCCATCTAACCAAGCCACCTTCAATCATTTCAATCATCTCGTTCATTCGAAATCGTCAAGACATTCTGTCTGCCACCCACAGCCATCATCATGGCTTCCGACGGCGGAAGCGATGTCAACACAAACTTTATCCCCAAGCTCAAGGGAGCGTCCAATTACGCAGCCTGGATCGACGCCTTCGAAGTGTTCTGCCTTGCCAAGGATCCCCAGTACTTGGACATCTACACTGGCACCTGCAAACCTGCTACCAGCACGTCAATTGAGATAACCCCAGAAGAATCACGCATCCGTGCTGCCACCTCGCTCGACAAATCCCCAGAGACTGTCACTGAAAAGGAACTGGCGCATTGGACTGAAGTAAACGTCACGGAGCCGAATAACGAGCTTCGAAGCTGGTCACTCAAAAATGCAAAAGTCGTCTATCATATTCGCTGTTGCATCACCGAAGCTGTATCCGCCTTCATCTATCGTGAGAGATACGCGTCCGATATCAGTACCAGATTCAACAGCGCCTTTGGTACCACCTGCCTTTCCTGGGTCACTAAATTTGACACCCTCGTGGACATCCAGTACAAGCCAGGTATGCAACCCCGCCAGTTCGTCGATAAATTCAACCGTGCCAAGAACGACTTGCTTAGCCATGAGGCCGATCGGATCTCACCTGAGCTCCTACATTGCATCCTGGTCCGTGCCATCCGTGCACATGGTCACGATATGGACATCTGGGTCGATTTAAACCTTGAACCTGACCTGACCTCGCCTAAGGTCGTTGACGCCACTATTGATTCATTCATGGACTACACCACCCGTCAAAAGTTTTGCAGAAAGCATATTGAAGACTAGTTCGTTTATGGAATCTGTCTACTTCAAATGGTGATTTCGACCAGCTCTCGCACCTTCTCATGAATTAGAAATCCATATTTGACCTCTTGCACAATATGATCACATCTGAATCCTGCCACCCGCATATTTTCCTGAACGCAATTCTTATAGATTCTGTTGCAATGCCCTTCGATAGCTTCCAGGGGAAGAACAGCCAGCTCCTGACACAACCTCCTGTCCGGCAAATGAGGCAAAATACTCATAACTCGAACTGTGTCGCTGCAAATGGGGTGGGCGAATGCGACAAGGGTCACGCTTGTTTCTTTCAAAATATCAGGTAGATCTCGAATAACTTGTTCAACAGATCCAGAAACATCCATCGAGAAAAGTATTCCAGCTTCCCGTTCACCCGTAGGTCGTCGCCAAATCGTACAAGGCTCTTGGACAGGTTCCACTCGCTCCTTGAGCATTGGCGCAAGTATCTTCTCCACAATCCCAGGAGTTGGATCTCCAAGACGAATCGTCGTTGACTTATTCTGCAATCCAGGATTCATCACCTCCCCATAAGCCTCAAGGTAATCCCTAGACCCAGCATGTTCATAAAAAGCCCGCTCATCCAGGTAAATCTCCGTGAGCTCAATCATAACCGGAGCTTGTCGCAGGTCCTCCGGCAAAGGCGTCTCAGGATCAACATTGAGCAGTTGAGGATTAAGACCTCTGCGCAACAAATCGGCATGTACAGCAGGCACAGGGACTCCAACTTTTAATTTTCTTTGCGCATCTTGCAACTGCGGGTGATCGCCCACTGTTAATGGCTTCCCAGGTATCAATTTGGCACCGAGATTGGAAATTCGGAAGAAGTATGTAGGAACGCAAGGCGTGTCGCGGTGTGTTGCTTTTGAGCAGCGCTGGAGTGCCTGTAGGACTTTTTCAGCGGCAGATTGGGTGGGAGCTTCCCAGAAGACGTGCAGCATGAATGCTTGGCCGTTTGAGTACTCTATTTTGCCCTTGGGCTCGTCGAGAAGTTTTTGGAGCGACATGGCTTTTTGCTGATAGTCGTTCTCGCGTTTGGGAGGATTATCGGTTCATTTTGACGATATTAATAAGGAAGCGTGTGAGATGATAGTTATCTAGGCAGCATTATCGGAGTCGGAACCTCGTTGATCTCCGTCATGGATTTAATTGAACAGTCTGACGCGTTTTGGGCAAAAAGAGCCGCTAAATACCTAGAAGGTTGCCTTGAGATCTGAATCTATATGCGAATGATGCTCAACTATGGATTGGGGCGCGCGGTTATTTCCTGAAGGGGTACTATCTGTGCCGATCTGCAACGAACACTCCCCGCCGAAACAGCTCTGGAGCCTAGATGTCCACGTACTACCTGCTCCCTGAATAGTGGGTAGTAATATTCGACATGCTGATGTTGACAGATAAATGGATGACTACTAAATACTGATACTCTTGAAGCAACGCATTGATAGCTCGTACCCTCGTCGCAATTGCAGCAAGTTCAATCTCGAAGGGTTTCATTTCATGTCGTACTCGTTCTAACACATTGGAATGCGACAGGATCAAGGTTCCACTCTATTTCATCTAGTATTTCTCAGAAACTACTCAGTAATCTTTTAGTAGCTAAGTACTCGTTTTATAGTATTTAAACAATAAACAACTGATCTCTCAGCGAGACTTCTTCTCCTCTGTCCGTGCGAATCGGCGAGTTCGGCTGCGCAGCATCTCAGCGCGCTCTTCAAGAGTCATGTTAACCTGGTCACCAATCGGAATCAAACACTTTGCCAAGTGCATATAGTTTTTGCGAAGCAGGTTCACAGTAATGAAAATATAGTCGACATTCCGGAAGACCAGCGCACGTTCTTTGGCGTACTGGTCCTTCTGCTTGACGAATGCCACTGGGTGGTCTCTCCAATGTCGGCGGGGGTTCAAGTGATGAGAAGTGTGGTACCCGTCATTGAATGAAAAGCGGTTGCTCTAAACAACTGTCAGTTTTGCAAAGATCGTGACTAAGGTACTACTAGGTAGTACTCTAATGCTAGTACATACCGGAACATCAATCAGGGTGATGCTTGAAAGATAGTCTGAATCAGGATCCGCCTGGTCAACGAAGGCATGCTGGCCCCAGTTACCAACCATCAGACCGCAGCGCATGACAGTAAGCGGCAGAATCAGTACGAAAAGGGTAGCGTGTGCGTTGACATAGTTATAAAGCAAGTAAATGGTAGCGTAATTGCCGAGTTCCCAGAACGCGGCTTTCGCGGCATACTTTGCTTGTCCCTTTCGCCAGAAGTAGAGGGGTAGCTCAAGCCAGACGAAGAAGATAAAGCGACCGACGTAGCAAGCGAAATCGTAGGCGCTGTCACGGTCGTAAAACATGGTGGTGCTCAGGTCGTTTGCACCGTTGCCCTCGACGTGGTGGTGCTTGATGTGGTGGTAATAGTAGGAATTCCACGTGTGGCCTAGCATTGGGTCTAGTAGGTAAGGGAAGAGAGTATCAAAGGCCCAGTATTTGGATGAAAGGACCCCGTTTTGATGGATGTGTTGATGTTTCATCAATGTGAAGGCTCCGCAGCATAGCAACTGCATGGCCCAATGCAGGATACCATGGATCCAGGAGAAATGATAGTAAAGGTAGAATGCACTCGGAACAAGAGTCGTGAAGTAAAGGATTAGATGCGTCAACATAACGACATCTGTCCGATATCTTACGACCCCTTGGGCCCAGTTGATGTATGGTTGTAAGACATACTGCTGGATAGGAGCAGGCAGCTTGGCCAGATCAGGAGTGTCCCAAAGCTGAAAGACAGTCGGGTCGAAGGCAGGATGAGAGGCATCATTCATGCCTTGAAGCTTTTCAATGGTCTCTTCGAGACTAAGCTTCTGATCTGCCGATCTTGGCTCAGTTTCACCTAATGACAGTTAGTGGGTGCTTGGTGCTTCGAGTTCAATCCAGAAGTTACGAGTGACGTACCTTTTGCTGCTGGATCATTGATGACTGCATCAATCACCAGTCGATCCGCGGTGGTGAGCTGAGGATCCACGTAGGTCGAGGGATCCATCTTGGATGACTATTGACCTGTGCTGGTACGGGCCAATGTAACTCACGTCGATCACAAGAGATCCGAAACACCCAATAATCAGATTTACCGTGAGTTGATGGGTGTAAGCTAGTCAACACTTAAGTGCGATTCAGTAAATGCAAGAACTAAGAAGACAGGGTTGGGCTGTACCGTCCCGTCAGTCAGTATACTCCATCAGCCAACGCGTCGTCAGGGGTGGAAAAGAGTTTTCCTGGAGGTTCAGAGTGGGTCCGGAATTGACGTTGACAATCCCAGACGCGACAATTTGAATAAGACAGATATAGAAACAGCCACGCTTGCATGATTAATCTACGATAGTTTCATGTATAGATCTAAAGAAAGAATGGTCTTTCTTAGTCAGTCTAAAATATCTAAAATTGATTTACACTATTTTTGTTGATAGTTGTCACACCCCGGGACCTTGGCTGGTACTTACCTAACTGCCACACCCATTCAGGGGGCTTTGGGGCAGCTCCACGGGCGGAATGAGAGGGCTGGCTCGACCCAGAAATCCCCTTCTTCCCCCTGAACATCATCATCCCTTTGCCCCACGTAAATAAACAATATCCATGGATTGGTCACTTCGTATACATCTACATTACTCCCGAGATGCAGGTTGGAAGCCTGAAGTTATGAACAAACTTCCGATTATTCTTTGTACTAGCATAGGCTATTAGTGTCTATTCAAGCTCCGGACGTCCCGGCTAACTCTGTTCAAGCGGAGCTAAAAATACCCCCGAAAGGCAATGGTCGCCCACTCTCAACCCTCCCTTGCTCCATGTGAGCTCCACAAAATCACTCCTTCGGGCTGTGCATGTCCTATTCTCTCGAAACTTCACATTGTTGTCTATGAAATGTCATTTTAAATGCAGACACTTAGCTTTGTGAGTGACTACTAGCTGTAGATTATTATGCTGTAATTGACTCTTAATCCATGACAGGAATTTCATCCATTCAAATGAACTTGGGTGCAACTTTTTTCGAGCTGGATAATAGCACACATATAGTACTACTAAGTAGAATTCAAAGTGCATTTCTTGAACCTTGTTGAAGCAGCCGGGGAGGAGGATCTCGCAGGCTCGGACTTGAACTTCATCATGATGGTTGCACTGCCAGTAGGGGCGTGGTACGATCCCAGTCCTTGCTAAACCTGTAACTTAACAGTCTCCAGAGCAACATTTCAGAGTCCATTGAAGTTGCTTGAAACCTTTGCTGTCTGGATGAATTTCTAAGCCGAGGCGTGCCACTTTCAACATGAACTCAACTTAGTGTCTGGTATTGTAACCTTGGAAAGGATGACTTCTGCATTGGACCTCGTATAAAAAGATCGTGATACTTAGTAGCACTAGTAGTGCTTGAGTTAATTTTCGATTCTTGGAGGCCTTAGCTGGATTCATATGCATACTACTGTATGCAATCCATAAAGCCCGGGCTCAAACAAAGATACTCACTAGACCTAAATGATTTTCATGGCTGACGCTAACTTGCACTTGAAGTTCGTTCAAGTACCTAGGTAGTAGGCGATGTTCTTCCAACTACAAGGTAATAGCTTCAGCACTGCAACTAGAGTTTATAGACCCAATTTCTACTAGATTCCTGTCAAGAATCTTGCAAAACATAATAGCCTTATTTCTAGCTCCAAACTAGCTTCAGATTCAAGAACCACGAGCGTGGATACTACAACTGCCATGGCTTGCGGAATACTTTCGATTGGCCGCCCTAAACTTGGCTATCACAGCCTCCACAATCCCAATACAAGAAAGAAAAAGGCCTCCCACAAGTGAATCCAAAAGACATCACAGCAAATGAATTAGTCAATCAGCTGCGAATTGCATCAGAAGCCTTGTACTCCACTACCGAAACTCCCGCAGGGCGGACGCCCGATCCAAGCCCGATGCGGGGGGATCTGCATCAACGAAATCTCCTGAGTGGCGAAAGGATAAGCCCCTCTGCGAACCTCCGATTGCCTTGGAGACGAGCTGGAACAGAAAAACTTGAAGCACGTTTGCTTTTGATATTGTCCCGCGTTTGCAAGTACTACCGGACGTACAGATGTCTTGAACCTTGGAAATAAGCGTCGAATATTGGGCCGCCAAGGTGATATTCGCTTTTGTTTACACGGTTCAACACTGCCTGAACCCACACTCATTCCTACATCGGAGTTATCGGGTCCATCTGGGGAGATCAATCTGCGACCGTGATTTGTAGATGCGGGTTCCCGTGTGCTGGACGAGATACTATTTGCATCATAGAATCCACTCTGCCTTTGACCTTATAAATAAAGCCTCTCTCATCCCCTCTTCATCTGTCTGGAATTCAAGCACTTCAAACTCCTAGAATAATCTTCCATCAGCGCCGTGACATTAGCACAGAACCTGAAACTCACCTTGAAACCATAATCTCTATTCCAAAATGAAGTTTCTCGCATCCCTCGCTCTCCTCGCCGCGACCGTGTCCGCTGGCCCTGTCGCCAGTAGAGCTCCCAAGCAATTCACCCTGAAGACCAGTGGTGCAAAGAACGACGCACACAATGGCCTGTCTCTTTACTCTTATCACACTGGCGCTGGTCTGAGTGATGCCGTGTTCTCCGACGGTTCCGCCAAGTCTGCTCAGATCTCTTTGAACGGCACCGAAGCTGTCGTCGACCTGGGCAACGATTTCCCTTGGGGAATTGTCGCTAATTCCGTCACCAACTATGCCGGTATGTTTCAGTATAGCCTCAAGTTAGACCATTTATACTCACATTTTCCTTCAACAGGCTGGGACGCGGTCCAAATCAACGCTGGTAGCGTCCACAAGGGATTCTCTATCAAGGATGGCAAGTTCGTCTATGATTCCGCCGGATGGGGCGGCTGGTTGGGTAAGTGAAGAATTGACGCCATGTGCACATCTCCCTTTTTTGCGAATTCAACTGATGATGGGATAGTTTGCGACTGGTACCACAGTGCTCCTCAATTGTTCTACCTCCACAAGGACGCCGACCCTACTCTTCCTAGCAGCTGTGACAAGGTGGACCTGAAGCCCGAATACTAAGCACCAACCTAATTTCCCATGGATTAATGACCCGATCAATGTTCATACTAGAATGATCTCACGAGACTTACATATCTCCTGTCTCTCCTTTACATAATGTCTTGGTTTAGCTCGAACTTGAATGCAATGCAATACTATACAGAGAAACTTCGAAGATAATTGCCGTGCGATGCAGGGTTGTATTCGCTCGACGTAGAATTCATTGCTTTTGATTTTGTCATACATCATCATCTCATCATACGGGAGGCATTAATAAGTGGCAGCAACTCCAGGGCCACTGGCAGTCGTAGGGGTATTTTCATAATAGCGGCGGTCCATGCCTGCTTGTAAGCGAGCCTCCTCGTTAAAGGGTCCACGGATAGCACCGCGGAAGTGTTTCTGAACATTGGCACGGAAAACCTGCACGGGGTCGGTCCCTTCTTGATCACAGATCCAAGTCAACCACCGATGACCGGTCGTGACATGTGTGATCTCATCATTGTGAATAACCTCCAGAGCCTGCACACTCTCACCATCACCCGCAACGCGGAACTTGTGAATCGTCATAGGGTTCACATCGAGGCCGCGCGCTTCATGGACCAGGGCAATGATACTGATTCTGGAACGCAAGTCATGCGCCGTCTCGAGGGCAGATTGCCAGAGACTGTGATGAACGGCAAGGGCGCCAAAGTAAGAGCCCATTTCTTCAATTCGGGTCCGCAGTAAGGAAAAGTGTTTCGCTTCGTCGCTGGCCACCTTCAACCAGTCGTGGAAGAAAGCACGCGGTAATTGTTGCGAGGTGCCGTCAGTCTGGAATGTCGCGAAGCGCACGCAGATATCGATTGCTAGATCGATGGCCCATAATTCGATATTGGCTAGGGCATGGAGCATGGCGATTCGACTCTTTAACGTTCCTCCCTTGCCGGTACGAGGCATGGCACCGGGCTCGACTTCAAGCATCTTTTCGCGTGGAGGATGTTCTGGTGCTGGGAGTTTTCCTCGACCGAGTTCCATGGGGTTTCCACCAGCTTCTCGACCCGTGAAGATTGCGAATAAATGCGTGGTAAGTTCGATTTTGTGTTCGGGATTAGCAGTGTTCAAAATATGAACCGCCCAATCACAGAATGTCGCATTTTCATCAAGATAATGAGCTGGGCCAGGATCCTCTGGCACAAAGACAGGTTGAGTTCCTTGAGTATCAAGCTTCTCAGATTTGTTCGGAAATTTTGTCGATTGTTTTGAGTCCCCATGTTTCTTCAACTTCACTTTCTCACTAACAGGCTCGATTTTCCCAAGTCCAATACTCTCACCATCCTCGACCGGAAAATCAACCAAAACAGACCCATCCCGAACATCAACCGGGAAAGTACAAGCCTTAATTCCAACGCTCGATTCTCCCGTCTCCACATTGAAGTCGTACGCATGCCAAGGACAGGAAACAACATAGGCAGAGTCTTCAATATCAACGCTCGAGTCAGCCATCGGACCTCCTGCATGCGGGCACTCAGCCTCCATAGAGAAGTACGACCATCCTTGGGCTTCGTTGGGTTTTGAACAGGCTGGGTCGATGGCCGGAAGTCGGAAAAGTACCAGCCGCTTCCCTGTAGAAAGATGAATCACGTATCGTGCTTGTGTAAAGTCCGATAGCGGACCACAGTTGACCAGCATTTTGATTACTATGCTTCTTGTCGCTGCTGAGTGGATGGCGGCGCAAGAAAGTCGCCGGTGATGTTCTTCATATTCTCCATGTCACGTGACAGTCCCACCAGCGGGGTGGCAAGGACTATGAAACAGCATCAGCAATTTGCTACATACATGAGTTGAATTAGATGAAGTTGAATTTTTGGAGCGGTGCATCCCATAGAGAGGGGGGGTTTTGAAATTTGATTTTGCTGTGCAGATGGCAAAGATACTTGCGATGGTGCTATTTCTAGTATCAAAATCAGTGGTCAACTTGCTTCAATGATAACGTCTCCACTGGCGGGGCTAGTATCTCTTTATATAGTAACTAACTCGCCCGGATAGTACTTAGTAGGTACTGTGTAGTAACCGTCTTCGCCGAGGCTTGAAGTTCCAACCCAACTTCCACCTGAGGTTGAAGGTTCAAGAATTTCCCAGATGTAACTTGAAATTGAAAGATGCTACAATTGTACTACCCGTGGACTACACGAGACAACTTGAAAGCAGTACTACTCGTAGGATAGCACCTCCTCAGTATAATTGCATGCATGATAATACGTACTAGTATGTATTGATATGCTATGACTGCAGAGAGAGGTTGAAAAGGGGCATGAGATAATGAAAGCAGAGGCTGGAGGGTGACGACAAAGACGAAGCTACTCTATTGTATGGAATGAGCTGCCAAACAAATCCTGCAAAGTTCGTGTAACGACAAACGACACTTTGTACGTGAGTACTGCATAGCATTTGATGTGATCCATTCAACCTTGGAGTTCGAGCCCAGAATGATGTAATGATGCATCGAGTAAGGGGCCCACTGCAGGGTTGTTGCTCATGTCACACATTATCTTAGGGGAAATACGTAAATAGTTATTCGTCCACGGGTACGATCTACTACTAAGAAGACTGCATTAGAATTGATCAAAAATCGGGGAAAGAACTCCAGTGAATCCAATCGATCCAAGCTCCTTCCATGGATATTTACAGAGCTAATATTCCAATACTATCTATCTATGAATAGTTCTGAGACCGGAAGTTCTTTTCGAAAAACTCCTTCAAGGTATTGAGCTTGGCCTCGCTGGGATCCTTCCCCATAGCTTCAAAGGCTCGTGCCTTGAGATGCGCAGGAACAGCTACATCGGTGGGAAGATCACCGAAGTATTTAGCGTTCGTAAGCTGACCAAAGTGGAACAGAGCCCGCAGATCCTCAAGTGAAGTGAGTGCGGCTGGATGCTCGCTTTCGAGCTCAGCTCCATAAGTCTCACAAGAAGGGTGTTGGACGTATTCGGTCTTTTTGCCAGTGACTGCAGATGAAGATATCGTTAGATCATGTCTTATTTTTTCCATATTGAATCCCAAAAAGAATTGTAAAAAGAAGATCTCTGCGAGGTATAACTCACCAGACTGGAAACATTTCGCCACATCTGGGAACGTGACAGGGTCACTGAATGCTTGGGCTCCCCTCTTGTGGTACTTCTCTGGTTCAGTCAACACACCGTGAACAATGTCACCGAAGTCTTCCCCTGTAGATATCCAACCAACAGGCATGTCTTTCTCGGCGCCCCATTGTGGAGTACGAAGAATCATGTCGCCATTTTCGTTGGGGAAAAAGGGGAATCCTCCAAGGACACGAGCGATGTCCTGGCTGGTGAAAATCTCCATGTAGAAGCCCGCAAACACCGGACAGACAGTCTCGAACTGACCAGAGTTGATGGCATAATTTTCAATTGCCGATTTCACTGTACATTTGTCAGTGACGTTTCAGCACATACTAGTTAGTCTACTAGATGTGCTTTAAATACTTTCTGTAGTCTTGGCCTTAACGACTCCACCAGTGAAGGCTGAGAGGGAGATAGTCGAGCTGTAAATCAGGTGTTTCACAGTTCGTGCCTTGATGACCCCATCGATAATAATTTTCCCAAGTTCAAATTCAGTTGGACCTTCATCATTCATAAACATCTATGTCAAGCATAGTAAGCACGAGGAACAGTTTTAGGGCTGGAAAGGCATACCGGATCATCGGAATTTGTATTGACAAAGGCGGCCCAAGAACCAGCAAAGGCGGCTGTGATCTCTTCCTCTTTCCATCCATCGGCTTTGACAACTTCAACTCCCAAAGCAACTAGACTCTGAGATGCCTTGGAAGATGGATCCCTGGTGATCGCTCTAACTTTTAGAGACTTGTTTTGAACTAAGGAGCGTACCACTGAGCCACCTTGGTTGCCAGTAGCACCCATCACGGTGACGGTCTTGGGTGTTCCATCTCCGTAAGTCATATTCTAATCAAAGGTTGAGTGTTTTTGGTAGTAGATAAGAAGCTAAAGCTAAGTATGAGAAGTCCGGACTATCTTCTTGTTGGATCTTGGAGATGTTTTGGACTCCAGTAATAGGACTCGAAAGTTATAGTATGTGTGGCAATTCTGACCAGCCAACTGGAAGGCATACTTATAATCATCTACAACTTTGATTTACTAGAACTTCCTGACAGGTCAAATTTCGACTCACCGCCAGATCAGACAAGTTGTGTAGTACGACATGACAGGAACCTCCAAAATCAACTTGTGTTTGTCTCTTGCAGTGTGATAATGCAGCTCAATGCATGCCACGTGGCATTGCAGCCGTATGTAGGTAGAGTAGTGCAGTAAAGTCATTCTGTACCTAGGTGATCCTCGGCGCATATCAATTGAAAGGAATACTGCAGGAAACGACAGCTATAGCCAATATTGATGATTTCCCTAAATTAAATAATGCAATAGGTAATTACTGACCTATCAAGCTTTCCAGCTCATACAAATTGAATCAATAGATCGTGGTGCTGGACTTCAAGTTTCCTCCAGAAGCAACGAATCAACGGATACTAGTATTTTGGTCTGGCCAGTGGACAGTAGAATACTATTACCACTTCGAATTTTAAATCGAGGTTGTGCTCAGAGACCATCACGGCCTACTAGTACGTCATAGCTTCGCGTTGGAGTCCAAGATGCCAGATTTTAAGGTCATGCCCGTTTCTTCGAATTCAGAATGTTGAAACAAGTTTCACCCGAGCTAGATATGAATATCTTCTAGAAGACAGACACGATCGAAAATCCACTTACCATTGACAAAGTACCTCGAAATCCATCACTTCAACATCTACCAACCCTACTATTCCCACAGTATCCCAAGAAGAACGAAAAACCCTCAAAAAGAAGAACCTTAGCAAGTTAGTTGAGTCCAGTCTCCATTCACAAACATGGTAACAATGTTGTTCATTCAGGCCCGGGCCGAAACTTTTCATCAAATGTGATGGAAAGTCCTCAGGCTCCAGCAATCGGAGGGACAATCATATCGTAGTACTTATGAACGGCTTAATTGCCACACTCTTCGGTTATCCAATGAGCCTCCGAAGGTAAGAGTTGCCTCTGAATAAAGAGCAAAAGGCAGAATGACCTCGGGTGCAGTTTGTTGCTAGCGCTTGAGGATATTCGAAAATTCAAAAATAGCGATAGCATGTGCAAATGAAGGAAAGCGTTCAAATTGTTACTCTATGCCGTGGAAGTGTACTAGTAATAGTGCTAGTAAAAGTGGTTGTATGCAGAGATATCAGCCGTGCATTTAAGATAATTTAAGATAACTTGAATAATAAGCTTCACTGTCCTAAAGAGTGTAGTATACTACCCCAAAGGAGTAACTGCATGTCAGCAAACCGCCACAAATACCGCTGGTTGCTGGAAAAATGCTACTATGCGTACACCGACCCTTGGGTATCATGTAGAATGTGATTCCAAAGAGCGATAAGCCCATATGGCACAATTTGTTATTTCGCAACTACCATACATTTATTGTCTCAGCGCAAGATCAAAAATTTATGGTCGTGGAGCCAGATCGGTAGTACAGTGGATGAGGAGCTGAAAAGGCTCCACATGCTGAAAATTGGACAATGAATGCTCCATGGTGGAACCGAAGAGGAACCAGGGGTGAACCAAAGAGGGAATAGGCGATACCGGTATGACTGAATAGAGATTAGTTGCGATTATTTGAAGTCTCTGATCAGTGATTATTCTAGTGGACTATGCTATTTCGTAGTTTTGAAATTGACATGCATTGATACGAAGCAAAGAAGTGATCTTTATGCAGTTCACAGAGTGGGGGTTATGCCTTCCCACAGCCAAACAAATACAAATTCACTTTAATTAGTAATCTAATAGACTAACGTAATTCCCGGCCGTCCCGATCACCCGGCCGTCCCGATCACCCAACCCCATTAGACGAATTCAAGATCGATTATCTCAACGAACACCCATTAATTCAACTAGATATAGCGGTTTTTACATAAATTGATCTTGTGGCCAATTTCCCTGCACCCACTACATCTAGGCGGAGCCCTAGTAGCCGGTCTAAATGCCTGACTAGGCAATTCGCCCTGCGTATGCGAATCTACCTGAGTAGCTTCATCTAGCAAATCTAGCTGTTGAACTAGCTGTAGACCCTCTTCAACAGTTAAACCCTCTTCGCAGGGTATCTGTTTAGTCGACCGAGTACGCTTCTTTGCCACCTTCTTATTCGCTGTGCGTAGGTTTATAACTTCTTGTGCTAGTAGCGCTGTGTTGTGTAGCGATATGCAGTGCCCTTTAATAATCTGATCTAGCATAGTTTTTGACGGGCTCGGAGGGCTATTTGACCGCTTCCTTAGTAGATCTTTGAGCATAGAAGCTTGCTTTTGTAGCTGAATAATAGTTCTTGGTGTCTTCGGTGTAAATTGGCTAGATCTGCTGCTTGGCCGGCTGCTCGGTGGTGTAGGCGTTCGTAGAGAGATATTGAGCTTTGAAAGCACCCTTTCTGCATTGACTGGCACTAGGCCACTAGCTGAGAAGCTATTCTGAATAATAGCTGGCTGTTGGAAGGTCTCTAGCCGCGCGCGTTGGTAGTCATCTAAGAAATCGAACTTGTCGATATAGTTGTATCCTCTACGCGCAAGATCACTTATAAAGCGACCGTACGCGCGCTTAAGCACTGCAAAACACCCAACATCAAGCGGCTGTAGAAGATGTGAAGAATGTGCAGGCATACAAAGAGGAATGATATTATTTTCTGCGCAAATTCGGTCGAATTGGGGTGTAAGATAGCTCCCGTGGCCATCAAGAATCAGTAGCCGAAACTGGCCACGTACACGTGAATTTGTTGATGGGATAAAGAGTTTTTGTAGCCAACGTAGGCCAATCTCATCGCTAGTCTAGCTATTATTTGAGACCTCAAACCGCCAGTCTTTTAGAAGGTTATCAAACCAACCTACAATAGCAACCTTGCCCTTGAAGATTATACATAGCGGTAGAGAATAGCCATCTGCACAGATTGCTTCGATAGCAGTAACCCATTCGCGATTGCCTGGCTATAGGATAGATCGCCGACCATAGTATTCTGCTCGTATAACTACCTTCTGTGCTAATATAATGCCCATCGCAAACCCAGTCTCATCAAAGTTATAGATATCCTCAGGTTGGATACCTTTCTCATCAATAACACGCTGTACAGTCGTGAACTACTCTCGTAGTGATTTTGGGTCTTTATTTAGAGCACGCTAGTAGTCATAGCGTTTTGAGAAACGCGTACGAAGCTCATCACGCCGTTAAACGAAGGTTGATGGCCAATTTTTACCAACAGTAGGCGGAGGTTGGCTACCGCGCGCAGCCAGTAGAATATTAGCCATCTCGCGTACAGTAGCCGGCCTAGGCGCTGCTCCACGTGAATCCATAGAGAGAATCCATTCAGTAAGCGAGTCCTCTTCTAATTAGGTCAGTTTATGACCAGTTGGGCGTTTATCAACGCGTGAGGTTAGGCCATTGGCGCGTCCATTCAATGTAGTGTAGGGTATATCGTATAGCTTAGCCGCCGCGCGCAAGGATTTGATGCGGCCATTTTCAATATCCGAAAGGGCTAATAAGACCCTGCCCTCTTGATTAGCAAATTTTTGCGAGGATTCAGAGCGAATTGGTGGCATGGTAGGTGGTTGAAGTTGGTGTGTATGCAGGAAGAGGCGTTTTTGGATGGGGTGATCGGGACGGCCGGGTGATCGGGACGGCCGGGAATTACGTTA
>KB644803.1:3768-23051 GCA_000347475.1 Penicillium paxilli ATCC 26601
TTCTCGATGTTGCCCTTCAGGCCGGTGATACAAGCGGCCAGAAGCTTCTTCTCCTGCTCGGTGATACCGTCCAGGATGTTGTGGGCCTTCTCGGCACCGTTGGGCTAGAGTGTGTGTTAGCATATGTATGATCTATGTGTATGATATGATGCAAGGATTCTGAAAGTAGCATCTATATCGGGTTGATGTTGATCACTTACGCCGAGCTCAACGGGGGTAGAGAAGAATTCAACGCCAGTCTCCTTGGCAATGGCATCACCGCCAGCAACACCGGGCAGGTAAACGAAAGTAGGCTCGACAACGTTCTTCTCGCCCTTGGCGGCCTTGATGACGGCCTCGGCGAAGCGGAATCCAGCGAAAGCCATGGACAGGGTAGCGGAGCCAGCACCGTCCTTGGCCTTGACGACCTCGTCACCGCCGAACTGGACGCGGTTCACAAGGGCGTCGTAGCGGTCAGCGGGGATCTGGAAGCCGGGGGAAACCTTGCTGAAGAGGGGGACGATAGTCTCGCCGGAGTGACCGCCGATGACGGGGACGGTGGCCTTGGAGGGGTCCTGGAGACCGGAGAACTCCTGGGTGAAGGTCTCGGCACGGACAACGTCCAGGGTGGTGACACCGAAGAGACGCTTGGGGTCGAAGACACCGGCGGCCTTGAGGACCTCGGCGGCGATGGGAACGGTGGAGTTGACGGGGTTGGAGATGACAAGGACGAAGGCCTTGGGGCTGTGCTCGGCGATGCCCTTGACGAGGTCGCGGACGATGCCAGCGTTGATCTTGAAGAGGTCATCACGGGTCATACCGGGCTTGCCTGGAGGGAATTAGTATACTGCTATGATGTATAATTGGGCAATGAGCTGCGAGAAGGGAGTGTACGTACGGGGAATACCAGCGGGGATGACAACGACGTCGGCGCCGGTCAGGGCGTTCTTGAGACCATCATCCTTGGGGAGGTAGCCGGTGATTTTCTATGAAGTGTCAGAATGGTTGATCAGGGTCGGTCATGCCATCTCGTGGTCTGTTGTAGAGGACTAGACCAGAGACATGAATATGGATTGACATGACATACGGCAACGGAGGAGATGTGAGAGAGATCGGCAGTGACACCGGGGGTGTTGACAACATCGTACAGAGCAAGCTCGTCAACGAGAGGAGAGGCCTTCAGGAGGAGGGAGAGGGGCTGAAATAGGTGTTAGCTGAGGGCCATCAAGGTTATAAGATGGAAGAGAGAAGCTGAGAAGCTTACCTGGCCAATACCGCCAGAGGCACCGAGAACAACTGAGATAGGGTTAGAATGGACCAATGATAAACAATGATATTCGAATCAACATACCAGCCTTAACCATGATGAAGATGTGATGGGGGGAGAGAGGGAGAGTAAAGGTAGAATTAGATGGAAATGGAGAAGCAGGAAGTGGGGGAGGAGGAGGAGGTCAAATATAAAAGGTAGAAGGAAAGGAAAGGTTGGGGAGGGGCATGAGGGGCAACCCCGGAGTTACCCAGCGGGCGTTATTACTGCATCTGCTCTGTCCCTGTCCACTCTCTACTCCCTACAGTACTGGGTACACTAACTGTCTTCTGTCCACTGTACACTGTATACCGAATAGAGTACAAGTGGATACTTCTGCTCTCACCGAGTTCCTGATACGTGCAGCTCTGGATACACCAATGAGTTCGATTCTATATCTACAGGCTGGATCTGCATTTACATCTGCGTCTATCCGATGTACATAGTAGACTGTCTGCTCACTTCTTCAATTGCCGGCAAAAGATACCTTACTACTATTCCAAGGAAACCATTCCCCGTCTCTCCCCGGTTATTCTCGTCTTCCCTTGTGATTCTCCGGTTTGGTACTCCGGGAAAAGGCGGGACTCAGGCTCCACGGCAAACGCTGCTCCTATGACGCGATGCCTGTGATTGTACTGTACAATGTACATTGTACACTATACTCTATACACCTTAAGGTAAAGTATGCACTTCTACTGCTAGTTAACTCTGCCCAGTCCACTGCTTACTACTCTTGCTCTGGCTGGCCGAGATCTCTCCCGATGTTCTAGCTCGGCCCGACAACTCTCGGGTATCCCAGTCCAAGAGACTCCTACTCTTCCCTCAATTGTTCCATTGAGGATGATTACTTTGCCGGATTCCACGAAATATGGAGTATTGAGACTTTTTATTTCATACTCTTTCCATTCCCCTCTTCTTTCGAATCGGAGTCCGGATCGTGAGATAACCTCCCCCTTCCCTACCCTTTCCCACCGTGCATTATATTGCTCCGGTGAAGAAAAAAGAATAAGAAAAAAAAAAGAGATATATCTCACTTTGCTTTCAGCTAGGATTACACGGACTCAGTCCCTTCATCCAGCCTGTGGGTTTGGTTTCCTTGTGATAAGTGTATCCACACTATCAGATTCCATTTCCACAATTTCCCCAAACCAAATTCCCCGGGAGGCCCTTTAATAATTTTTCTCCATCACGTTATGTTGTAAAAAGAATTGAATTGATTTACTCGGCCTTCTCAGCAGCGCGGGCCTTGGCACCACGGGGCTTCTTGGCGGGGGTCTCCTTCTTGGCCTTCTGGCTCTGGCGGACGGCGCTGACACGGGCAACGGCCTCCTCGCGGAGATCGGCACGGTAACCGTTCTGGGCGGTCTTGGAGGCAACACCCTTGTAGATCCTGTAGACAAAAAATGATCAGTGATCGGTGTTCGGTATTCGGTATTCGCGAAGATCATGCGATCTTGAGATGCTGTAGCTGTGGTTGTAGCTGTAGCTGAGGATAGCTACTGGCGGGGTTTGCGCTTACTTGCGGGTGGAGGCGTTAGGGCCGTAGTTGACGGTAACCTGGTTCTGGCCGGGCTGCTGGGGGTTGCCAGCCTTCTTGGTGGTCACAGCGACGCCGCCGTTCTCGGTAGCCTGGACACCGATGGCCTAGTCGAATTGAGTTCGGTTAGAATTGTATCTTCGGATTGAATGGATGTTTGAATATATGTATAATGCTGATTCCGATTTGTGTTGATTCGGTGAGCGGGGGAGTTGGGATTGGATTCAATGTACCTTGGTGTTGGCGTAACCAGCATACTATAGATCCGTTAGTATTATTGTTCAATCACAGTTTATATGCCTCCCCAATTCTTTGATCTCCGGGTAAAATCGTACCTTGAAAGAGTGCTTGTTAACCAGGTTCAGGGGGTCCCGGGAGAACTGGGAGCCACCACCGGTGTTGCGGCGAACCAGATAAGAGTTCTGGTTACCTATAGAGAGCGTGTTAGTTCCTGTATAGACTGGACTGTCTCCTCCCAACACAAAACGACAGGAGAAAAACGGGGTCAGGGTCGCATCGTACGGGTGATCTGCCAGACCAGGTCGTTGGAGACGTTTGTGCGTTGGGCGGCCATTGTGAAGGATATGCTGGAATCGAAGGGATTGAGGATCGAATCTATCAGAGCCAGAGCTATCCTGAAGTCTGAGGTCTCCCCAGTGTGCGCCGCGGGTTCTCGCTAAGCAGGCCCTTTTAGGAATAGCCTTGTGGCCTTACGGGTCAGGTGTAAATAAGTGTATTAGGTAATCTACAGAATTCTCAGGCACTAAGGCAGCAATATAAGGCAATAAGGCAATAAGGCAGAACGTGATCAGCTTTCCCAATCGGGAGGACCCGCAGTTGCGCGTTCATCTAGGCAGCTTCGACAATACCTCGAACTACCCGACAGAGGCAGACTTCTGTCCAAACCACACACTTCTCCCATCTAGTCAAGATGACGTACACTCTTTTCTACGCGCTCTTATTCACCGTCATTCTATCAGGCACAGGTAACTCAACCCCAATCTATCCTGGCATCTTCACTACCATCCCCATCATACCCCCCTCATCCGTTTATGGTCTCTCCCCGGATTTCCCGGAACGAACTGCTCACCACAACTGAGAACATCAGTACTGACTGATTCTTCTTCAGCCCTCTACCTCACCCGTTCAAGATGGATACACCTCCTCCCCGTCCCAGACTACATCTATGACCGCCTCCCATCAAGTTTCGCCGCAGACATCGAGTCCGGCCTGAACTCTTCTCACTTTGATATCTCGGCCAATGTAGCCGACGGCGATTCGCGCGCTGGTCTGGATCAGAGAGCAAAGGCGGAAATCAGGGGAATCATGAAGAGTCGCAGAGTCGATTTTGATGAGGCCAGGCGCATTTATACTGAGGGCCGATTTGCGAGAAATAATATTGGGCCTGATGGTCGGCCTAGGGATCCGAAGTTCGTTTCGTTTTCGTGAGGGTGCTTCCTCTTCTTCTTTTCGTCTTTCCTTTTTCCCTTTTTGTTTAAATACCACTATCGTTATTTCTCTCCTTTATTTTCTTCTTTTTCTTCTTCTTCTCCTTCTTTTCAATGGATTTGTTCTGTGTGCACATGTGGACTTCAAGAGGCGTGGGAAGTGGACGCTTTAGGGTTGCATGGCTTGTAGCTACTGATTACGGTCTAAGTATCCAATGGATTCTTACTTTTTTGTTCGCACTTCTGCCATGAGTATCTTTTTCATTAATTCACTTCTCTGTTGGGTGACTAAAGTAACCAAGGAAGCGTAAACATGTCTTCCCCATCTTGGTGGTATCAAACTAAGTATAGATGGGTGGAAGCTTGCATGATTCTTGCTTCGACCTTTCTCTCTCGAAGGCGTTCAATTACAGACTCCGCGGATTCTTTAGTTTAGTTCTTCGTAAGATGAATCGGCTCTCACGGTCAGGTCATACGGCGAGCTTGAATCATGGCGATCCCACCCAGCAAGGTTGAAGAAGGGGTTGGAAGGCGACGGAAAGATTTAAGTGATTGCACTTTTCAATTTAATCATAACTCATCGTCCATTTCCATATGCAGGTGGCTGGAATCCAGGCGGCAATGGCGGCGGCGCACCGGTTCCTGCCGGCGGTCCAAATCCAGGTGGCGCAAACCCGGGAGGTGGCACATTGTTATATCCTTGAGGCGCAAAGCCTTGGGGACCCCCGTATCCTCCTTGAGATGGCGGCGGGCGAGCTGGTAGTCCTGGCGGCGGGGCAGCGAGGGAGGGAGCGGGGACAGGCATAGCAGCAGCAGGAGGAGGGCGCATTTGAGGAGGTGGCACGTTTTGATATCCCATCGGGGGCATGCCTCTACCCACGCCCAAATCGGGGGTCTGGGGCCCCGTGCTCACGGGCCGTGAGTTGTCACCATTGGGAATTCCTGCTGGAGCGGCAGGGGGAGCAACGATCTGTTGTGTGGGTAGTTGGACGTTGTTTTTCCGTGCTGATGCTGCTAATGTTCGTTCGGCTTCGTCACCGTGTCTCTCGCCCTTGCCGTCCTTCTTGTAGGCGTATTGTACTGATACTACCTTGTTCATCAGAATCTGTTGGTCCATGTTGGCGATGGCGGAATCGGAGGATTCGAAGTCATTGAATGAAACGAATCCGTAGCCCTTTGAGAGGTTGTTGTCGTCGCGGGCAACCTAGATGAAAAAGAAGAGATGAGTGAGCTTTGAGTCCCAATTCCATAATTGCGCGTGTTGGCTGTGCTCACCTTGGGCATGCTGGCCAGGTTTCCGAAGCGACTGAAGGTATCGTAGAGAGTCTGCTCTGAGACCATTGGGTCCAGGTTTCCAACGAAGAGTTCTGCGCCGATTTCCATAGACTTCTGCTTGTCTGCCGATGCCTTGTTCACGCGAATTGGTTTGCCGAAAAGACGGATGCCGTTCATGATTCGTGAAGCATACTCCGCGTCCTCCTCGCTGATAAATTCCACGAATCCATAACCCTGGTGTGACTGCGTGACTCGATCTTTTGGTAGGTGGACATTCACGATGCGCCCTGCCTGAAGCATGAGCTCCCACACCAGGCTATCTGAGGCTCGCTCGTCCAAGTTTCCGATATAAACCGTCGCCTCCTTATCTTGTTCCCTGTGGGTTTGTTAGCTACGGTCTTGCCCAGTCTGCGATCAGGGTGATATTGGCTTCTTACCAATGCCTTGCGCCAGACATGACGCGGAGTGGTTAGAGGGTGAACCGTAGAAGAAGAATTCGTAGAAGATGAGTTTAATACAAGGAAGCCACTGAATTGACTGAATCGGGTGAATCTAGTTATGCGCGTCTGTGTTGGTGGGGAGGGGGAAAGAGGAAGATGTGAGAGTCGAAAGAAAGCTGGAGCTTGGATCATGGGGTTTTCCGACTGCCGAAAACTTTTGAGCCACTCCGTTCCCGCAACATCACTTCCATCTCTCTCATCTTCTCCTTCATCTTTCACTCCCCACATCCACCACCCTCCCACATCTATCTAACAAATTTAATATCTCTTTCTGTTCGGGTTCTACCTTTTACACACATTTCAAAATGCAGTTTTCCGAAGAGACCAAGGTTCGTTATTCCAGCTCCGCGCAACTTACTTGCTCATTCAAGACTGACCATGATCTTTCGATACTTTCAGGAACGTGTTTCCAAGGTTATTGACATTTCCCGAGTCGCCATCCACTAGTGAGACTCTCCAGGGCGGCGATCGCTTCAATTACGCTCTCTTGCACCAGACTAACACACTGTCACCTTCCAGCGGCTACCTGCCTCTGATTGTCTACCTTGGTACGTTCTAGTTGTCTAAGAATCACACTTCGCCATTGGTGTTACACCAATATCCAGTGGCCCTGCCAGTATTTATCTGCAGAGTACTAAAATCAATCCAACAGGCTACTCATACAGCGAGCCCAAGCCCTCTCTGTTCAAGTATGTTCGATCCAACGAGTCCCCCCGAACCTGCGAATCTCCCCCGGCTTCTTCTCGATCATCGCACCAAACCGTGTCGAATTCTAACAATAATCACTAGGCTCTTCTCCCCTCTTGCTTAAATTCGATTGATATGGTGATGGGGTAGATATGGGAATACGGAAACAGAAGATGTCACAATGGGACATGAGTGTCCGGTCGTGACTCGGTCAAGACCGGGCATGTGTCACGGTTCTTGGGGACTTACAGTCCCGTGTGCTGCAGGTTGGGTTATGTGATGATCAATTTAACCCTAACGTTTGTATTTTTAAAATCAATTGATTGTAATTCACTTCTCTGTCATGATCATTGTTCTCGCGTTGGTTCGCGTGTCTTCACGTGTCTATCAACGTATCTAAATCCGTGGTCTATTCGTATGTGTTATCGATTCAAGTCTATAACCATCAGCCTCCTAGAGTATACACATAGCTCATCTAGTATACCCTTTCTAATTACTTGATTTCTCATCGCTGTGTCCATCCGCTCATCCTACGCCGCATCGGATGCGACTCCGACATCTCCGGGCCGCCGCGCCGGCACCGCCTGGCAAAACGATTAAATAAGGTCAACCTCACCACGTTGAACTTTCCCTGTACATTCTCTCACACCTCCGACACCACGCTCGGTTTAGAACAGGAGGTTCATGACTGGGCAGAATGGCTTATCTTCATCTGTTGTGGAGACCCTAGCAGGATTCACAGCAGGAGTCGCCACAACGCTCTCTCTCCATCCGCTCGACTTGATCAAGACAAGACTACAAGGTAGGTCAAGCTCTCTCTTCCATTCTCCTCTCTTGTCCACACGATACTGCGCTCGGACATGATATGTACGCTCTAGTTCTAACCTTCTCTCTTCCATAGTTGACCGGTCCCAATCTTCTCGTCTCGGCAGTTCATTGCGTATTATCCGACACATCGCGCGTCATGAGGGTGGCCCCGCGGCCTTTTACAGAGGCCTGGCTCCGAACCTCGTCGGGAACTCAACTAGCTGGGCTCTATATTTCTTTTTCTACGGCAGCGTGAAGGATCTTATCGGTAAATACCGCGCGCATGAGGGCTTGTCATTGACTTCCTCGGATTACTTCCTCGCATCGGGAACTGCAGGTAAGCTATAGTTACTTCGGAATACATTCCTAGCTAGTCGGTCCACATTTTTTCTAATATTGGAGGGCTACTGCTCTCTTTATTACAGGAATTACTACTTCTATCTTGACAAACCCGATCTGGGTCATCAAGACCCGCATGTTATCGACTGGTTCTGGCGCTCCAGGCGCTTATGCTTCATTGTCGGCAGGTGCGAAACAGATCTATCGTAATGAGGGTATCTCCGGATTCTACCGTGGTCTCGTCCCTGCGCTTTTCGGGGTTAGTCATGGAGCGCTACAGTTCACAGCGTATGAGCGATTGAAGATTCTCCGGTCTCATTCCTTGCACGGAGAAGCCCGCGTCTTTGGTGGAGAGCGGAGTGGTTCTGCTTCAACGGCCTTGGTACCTAGACTTGGCAATATTGATTTCTTTGTTATTTCGAGTCTGTCGAAGGTCTTTGCGGGGTGTGTGACGTACCCTTATCAGGTTGTTAGATCGCGGTTGCAGACGTATGAGGCGCATTTGTTGTATCGGGGCTCACTGGATGCTATGCGCCAGATTTGGGCGAAGGAAGGTCTCGCGGGTTTTTACAAGGGGCTTGGACCGAATCTGTTTCGTGTTTTGCCGAGTACGTGGGTGACCTTTTTAGTGTATGAAAATGTGAAGATTTTTCTGTCTTAGGATAATGTTTAATGGCCAGTGGGAAGGTGTATCACATCTATATATGGTATGGATCTTGCCGTGCTTGATCGTTCTTGTCTGGGAGATGAGTGTACAAAATGGAGCTCATTGAAGATCAGTGAAGCAATTGAGTATTTTTTTCATCTGAAATTTTACTATAAGAAGGCTCTCATGTATGTACTTCCAAGGTTACTGGATGAATTGACACTCGTGGATACAGTTGTGCAAACCAAGGCGCATGGCAATGAAACCTTTCCCCAGAATGAGATGAATTTGACGCGGTTCTGTATATCAATATGAATAAAATGATATGAGTCCTTGATTCAATACTATTTTATATAAGATTGGTCTCTATTCCATATCTCAAAGCCCATCGCGAAGACCCTCTAGCCCTATCACAGCTTGCACGGTTCTACCTAAGCAGTCTGAAGCTATGTAGTTCAGAGGAAACAACCAATTCTTTCCCAAATCTTTGGAACCCAAACCCAAGAATTAGACAGAAAGCTTTCCCAGTCTTTCGCACTGGTTGAAATGTACCCGGTGAGCCCAACAACCGTGAGGCAGCCCAGAAGGAGAAACTTCTTCGAAGATTTCTTACTCTCCTGCAAAGTGAAGTCTGACCATGTCGGGAAAATAGTACGAAGCCAGTACTTATACATAGGGTCAGGATAGATAAAAGTATTCTTCTTGGTCACAGGGTCCATCCACCAGCTCTGACAACCACTGTTGAAAACCAGATGCTGCAATTTCTCATGAACCCAAGAGAGATCACGCTTCTGAGCTTCGGGCTTCACCATGATTGAGTCTGCAGATCCCTTGAGTACGGGTCGCAATAACCGGCACGAGTAATTGATTTGGCACTCGGAGTGGAAAATCACAGAGTGTTGTCCTGTCGCAGCGTTGGGGCCGTAAAGGATGAAAAGGTTAGGGAAACCAGATACGACAGTTCCCTTATAGGCCTCAGCTCCACCTGATGCATCCCATGCATCGTGAAGATCCTTGCCTCCGATACCTTTTATTTTCATGGGGAATAGCCATTTTTGCGTTTGGAACCCAGTAGCATAGATTATTGCATCGGATGGGATCTTTTCTCCGCTTCTGGTCTCCACATGGTCTGGGCCGATCTTGACAATGGCATCCTTGGTGAGCAACATTTGTGGAGAGTGCAAGCACTTGAGATAGGTGGCGGTGTTGACTCGACGTTTACAGCCAGGCTCGTAGTTTGGTTTGAGGATCTCTTGATACTGTGCCGGTGCCTCTTCTTCAATGTATGAATAAGTTGCATCCCGTATCTTTTGTCGCATGGCTGCGCCGCTGCTATTCATGTAGAATGAATAGAATGTGCTCTCAAGCTGCCAGGCTAGAATGAAGCGATAGATTCGCGCGGCTAGTGGTATGTAGCGCAGTGTGAGCTTAAATGCTTCAGAGTATGTAGGGTTTCCCTGTTTCGATGCGATGGGTTAGCATACAGATATCAAGCATGGGTGACTATCTTACTCACTCGCTTTGTCCACCAGTGAGAACTCCGAATATGCTGAGTGACCTTCCCTTCAGGTCCAACTGATTTGACAAGCTCGGGAACAAACTGTGTAGCAGAGGCACCATTGCCCACGACAGTAATTTTCTTCCCCTTTGGCTTGAAGTTGTCATCCCATTCGGCACTGTGAAATGTCTCTCCTTGAAAAATATCGGATCCCTCGATTGAAGGAATAGCCGGTCGATCGAGAGTTCCAATTGCACTAACAACAACAGAAGCCTCGCGCTGGAAAGTCTCGCCGGAGTTTGTGTTTTGGAAAGTTACAACCCACAGGGAGCGGGATTCGTCCCATGTCATGCCGATACACATAGCATTGAAGTAACAGTGCGGGATAATATTGAACCTTTCAGCAACTGAGAAGAAGTCTGGGCCTTTCGTTAGCTATTTGTATAGTTTGCTGGTTGAATATGAGGGTTACTCACAGGCATGGAGCTCATCTCTACCGGGATACATGGTAGTCCAGTCATGCTTTAATGCAAAGCTGTAGGAGTAGAAGTGGCTTGGTATGTCGCATGCACATGCTGGATAACGATTATGCCACCAGGTCCCTCCGACGTTGTCTGATTTTTCATAGATGGTGAAGTTGTTATGTCCAAGGAGGCGTTTCAGCTGGACGGCCATTCCAAGGCCAGAGATGCCACCCCCAATGATGATAACTTCTTTCGATTGATCCATTATAGGGTATTGAGCGTGAGGATCTTGGGTAAAGAGAAAGTACTAGTAATGTAAATAACCTTTTGACCGATTTCACTACCCTCGACTTCTTGCAGGAAGAAGGAGCTATTTAAGTCCATTCTACATCTGTCTATGATCACAGGGTATTGACGACTCCAAGAGCGCGGCTAGATATTCTACTTTCTCTCCACTCTAACGTTTATCCTCCTTCCCCAGTATACGTATGCCAATTCAAATCAGCTGTTCGGCTCATTCACTTTGAATTTCTGGTTATAATCCTGTACATCTGCTATGTATTAGGCACGGTTCTCGAATGTGGAGAAGGCTAGGGTCCACATCGTCAAGTTGAATGCGGCGCTTGCGCTTGCACTTTCATCTAAACATCTTCCCCACATCCCCAGCTGCCCTGCTAGAGAAGTTGAATTTATTTGTGGCACGGCGAAGGGTGTCGAATGACTAGGAGTAAATGATGACAAATTCATTTTGTGACCCATCACATGGACATTTGATCGCGAAAAGAGGATTTCTAAACGCCTCGGCGTCGTTTCTGTGAGGATACACCTCCCCATGACCCGTGAAGTGTAAGCGCAAGCGCCATTCCGACCAGGAAATGGGCTGTAGATCTGGAGCAACCCCCGGTAAACGGCATAACTAAAATAAGGGCAGTTTCTGGGAAGAACTATGATGTAGTAACAGCCCATTACCCGCCTAGAAAGCTATTTAACTCAAAAGACCCGGCAGAACTAGTCTTGAGCAGTAACTGCATCCTTTTTTATTTCTCAAATGTTCACAGCACTGATCGAACTTCAGCTGTTTTGAAATATCGTGCAATATTCCGAATCCTTCTTTTACTTTCCAGAATGGCTCTCAAGTTACCCATTGCATTGGATCAATTGAAATTCAAGGTCCCTGTGCCTTACGAGTTGCATGTAGATCAGGAGTTGTTGGATACCACGAGGCAGAAACTAGCACTAGCTCGATATCCCGGAGAGCAGTCGGATTTTGACGAAAACAATTGGACCCAAGGTGCTAAGGTCTCCCGTGTGAAACAGCTCGCGGAGTACTGGGAGAATGAATACGACTGGGAGGCGCAGCAGGTAATTAAATAATGTCTGTTCACTAAACGATGAAGGCTATCGATGCTAACGGTTTATCTGCCAGAAATCACTAAATGATGCTTTCAATCACTTCATCGTGAAGCTGGATGTCCCCGGATACGGCGCATTGGTGCTCCACTACACTCATACGAGGGCATCAAGCGATAAAGCAATACCTCTCTTATTCTCTCATGGCTGGCCAGGGTCATTCATTGAGGCGCTTCGGATTGTAGATCCATTGAGCAACCCAAAAAATCCTGAAGACCAGGCTTTTCATATTGTCGCCCCTTCAATTCCCGGGTTTGGCTTCTCCCCTGCTCCCGTGAAGTCTGGAGTTGGTCCAAACGTGGTTGCTCGCGCCTATAAGATCTTAATGACGGAGGTTTTGGGATACTCAAAGTTTGTCACTCAAGGAGGAGATTTTGGCTCTTTCATTACTCGCTCTCTGGCACTCCAATATCCAGATCTAGTCAGAGCTCAACATTTGAACATGTTTCCCGTACCTCCACCGACCCTGTTCTCTGCACCCATCGCATACTTACGCTGGTGCTTTTCTGCGATTACATATTCAGCCTTTGAGCATAAGGCTCTTCAAGTGCGAAGAAACTTTGAGCTTGATCAAAGTGGCTACCTTGAACAACAAAGAACAAGACCTCAGACTCTGGGGTTTGCCTTGGGCGATTCACCAATCGGTTTACTTGCCTGGTTCGTGGAGAAGATACACGACTGGGCTGATGTGTATGATGCTTTCAGTGATGACGATATCATCAATTTGGTCATGATGCATTGGATTCAGGGAGCTACCCCTGCTTTACGATTCTACAGGGAGGCTTTTGGCCGTGACATGCGCGAGGCTGAAAAGACTTTCGAATCATACGTCTCTGCCCCAACTGGCGTTAGCATGTATGCAAAGGAGCAGCTACATGTAAGATTCGCGGATAATTTCTCTTTCTATGTTTCACTTCACGTTCTAATTTTTTTTTTCTCTTTATAGTGCCCACGCGACTGGGCTGATCAAGCCGCCAACATTCAATTCTGGCGGGAATACGAGAAAGGTGGCCACTTCTCCTCCTTGGAGTGTCCAGATAATTTTGTGAAAGATGTCCGAGACTTCTTCTCGTCTGAGACCGTTCGCAAGTCCTGGGTTGGTTCCTAGATCCTGGCTCGAGTTATCTGGAATCATTAGGATGAGCTGCCAGACAAATCTAAATCTGGAGCTCGCAGGCGCGATAATCCCCAGCATTCCAACATTGTTAGTGTGTTGAGTAAATACTCTCAATCTGATGAAGAATGCAGGGATTTTTGACAATGATTAATCTACCGTTGACGGGCAACACTCTCTTGAGGATTAATTGTACTCTTTATAGTTAAGTATACCAATACCAACACTGATTTGACCCGCTTGATGGCGGGAATGTGGAAGAGCCACTCCACAACCTAACTGGACAATCAGCCAATCAGAATTAATTAAAGATCCCACTGGCGCTTATTAATTATATGAAGCGCTTGCAGTTGCCCATCCTCACTTGCTGCGTACTTGTCTTCCACCTGCATCTATCCTTGCAGGGTCTGCGCCGGAATACCCCACCAATACTATTCCCACCATGCTAAGTTTCCGTGATAGTCCTGATGGTGTGGAATCAACTGATCGCTCTATTCGAAAGAGGACAAGAAGTGGATGGTGAGGATCCTCTTAGCAAATTCGTGTGATGAATGTTAACAGCATGTAGCCTTCAGTGCCGTGGCCGCCGTCGAAAGTGTGAGTACTGCTTCATCTCTACGTCTTGTCAATATGCTTTTAATTATTTTGTGTTTTAGGCGACGGAAGACACCCACGGTGTCACGGCTGTGAAATAAGAGGACTGGCTTGTATTTGGGGCCTCAAGGCCTCGTTCCACCCCTCGCGTAGCATTAATTTGTCACAGCGCGAAGCAGCTACATTAAACGGAATTGAAAAAGGAAGATTAGAACCAAGCCGGAACTGGAATCATCAATTCATAGATGAGACGGAGGATATTGTTGAGGAATACCTGACAGCTAGCCATCCGCCTAGCAAATTAGCGGCTGCAATAGAAGAGGATAACTCTTCTCTTCGTTCCTCTCACTCGTCTCCACCACTACTTGCCGGGGACTTGAGTATTGCAGATATTTTTACTCAATACAATCAGCAGGTTTCTGATGTCTCAGCTAACGTATGGAGAAGAGACAATCTTATTTCCTCCGCCGTCGAATCGGAGGGTCTCAATCAGGCTACAGAGTCCCCAGCCCCGAGACAAGTTCGAGGCTCCCCACGTTTTATAAGTCCAGAAATCTCAGTCCATGAGGCTCCGCGGCCATTACCACAACTTCCGGTCACTGCGAGAGAGAAAATGAGACTCATCTCCGCTTATCTGCGTGATACTGGTACGTGGTGTGAAACAACAGATTCTCAAATGCACTTTACAGTGAAAAGTGTGCATGAAATGATGGAATCTCCACCATTTGTCGCTGCTGCGCTATCACTTGCTTCGCGCCAGTTAGATTATTTCCAGAGACGGCAAAGGGCCGTGACACTGGAGTTATACCAGTTTACAATCCAATCTCTACTCTCCCAGAATCCTGCTCAAGCTGACGCGTCTATCCTGGCTACCTGTACTCTCCTCTGTGTTTACGAAATGATGGCATCGCCAGTCGAGGAATGGAGGCGTCATTTAAGAGGCTGCGCAGGTTTTCTTCGCAATCAAAGATGGAACGGTTCCAGTGGTGGCATTGTCAAAGCAAGCTTCTGGGCCTTTGCTCGGATCGGTGAGTGGATATTTGTTTCTTCTTTCGATGAGAGTTTAACCGTCAATGAGTAGACGTATGGGCGGCATTCAATAGCGGCAAAGCCACGTTAATACCGACTGAGTCTTGGGTAGACGATGTTGCTATTGAGTCGGTTTTGGCATATGGGGATTTGGATGACTATTGCAACCTCGCAATTTTGATTTTCGCAAAGATTGTGAATATTCTTTCTGATTTACAAGACCTAAATGGAAGGGCAAGAGCCGCTTCTTCAAATGCTTCTCTCTGCGCCCTCTGGAATGAAATGCAAAAATGGCATCTTCTTCTACCATCAGAGGTATGTCCGCTACTGAGAGATGCTGACCCCTCCAGCGCTTTTCCAGAAGTTATTTATACAAGATCCTCGCCTAGTAAGTTCTTGTTTCATCGTCAGCCATTCCTATCTAATATTCCAGACTGTGGCAATACATTCTATCATGCCGGTTGCATGCTCCTCTTGCAGGACGGCTTCGTTGTACAAAACTCTGGTTCTCAACAAGTCTTATCAACTCAAGGGGACGTTGTAAGTTTTCTGCCCCTGGGATATGCCAGTGGGCCTGGCTCACATGTTCTTAGGTGACGCTGTTTGGCACGCACGAGAAATTGCGGGTATTTCTATTTCAAATCAATCCCAGTAAGTCGATGGGCACCTATCACCCAGTCTATGGTTCTTGGAAGGCGGTTTCGCTAACATTGGGAAATGAATTCCGAAGCGCCAATTGGGTAAATCAACTTCAACCGCTTTACATCGCCGGAAAGGTATTTGCGAACCCCACGAATCAAACTGTTCCGGGATATGGCATGCCTTTATCACCGGATGGTGAACTAGCCGGTGTAGAAAGTTTTGATTCGAGTCAATTTTATGCCGAAAAGATAATACTGCTGAGGCATTTGGCCAAAATTGAGCGTGAGACGGGCTGGAAAACATCCGATCGAGCTGCCGAGCTAAGGTCACTTTGGGGCTTTGCCTGATAAATCATCAGACCTTACCATGACAGTATGTCAGTTTATCCGATCACTCAAGGCCGACCAGGGGACTCTTCGAGTTTGACGAATCCAATCGGTTTCTGCAGATGTGCCTTGAGCACGCAGAAAACATAACACGACCTTCGTCAATAAACTGGCAATCACTTGCGCTGTATACTAAAGTGATTTGATAACCCTAGACTCATTTGCTTGGGAGATTCTGGAGCTAGTCTGGGACACTACGAGTCAATGTTCGATCGCAGAGGGCCAATTCACATAGATCGACGTGCCGATATAGGCGGCTCGCCAATGTTGATGCGGCAAGCTGGAATAAAAAAACACTTATTTGGGGCTTAAAAGTATCGCTTCTTCACGACGGCCAGAGCAGATTTTTTTTCTACAATGTATATACCATATAGCCTTTCTTATTTCCTCTTGACTATTTCTGCCCGTTTCGCTACAGTCATAATACGTATCGATATTCGTCGACCAGAAATAATACGATGAAATTGGCCGATATATCACACACGATTACAACATGCTATCTAGGGGCAGAAAAGATATAAATTGCATTCTCCTGGAGTATTACTTAAAACAGTAGCACTGCCTCATTAAAGTAACTGTGAGCTCAAAGACGGCAATCAGCCTACCACAGATATGGGCTAGCACTGATTTGATTGATTGATCAACCGAGGCTGCTGCAGTGGCCAAAAGAAAATCGATGTGGATCCTCCAGCGCTTAGAGTTGCTGTTCTCTACTAGATCCACATCCTATCCCCCACTTGCTATCCACGTCATATTTCCTACCTCGCAGGTATTTAAAAGAGCGAAGATGGAAGTGCATCATGCTTTCAACAAACTCGAAGTCTTGAGTATCTCGGAAAGCCAATATTTACAAGATGGCTGCCAATACGAAGATGTTTGCGACTGTCGTCCGAGATTCAAACGACGCTCCGATTCTTTCCAGAGATGAGATTCCAATTCCATCTCCTGCAGACCATCAAGTTCTCGTGAAGATCTCACATGTTGCGCAGAATCCAACCGATGGTAAGTCACTCCTGCAGAGCTCGAAAATTCATGATACTATCCTCTATTGAGGACAGGGAATTGTAAGGTCATTCCGCTAACTTATGGAACAGTACAAGCATTCGATAGCAATGCATTCGGCGATGGTGCCGTGCTTGGCTGTGACTTTGTGGGAGAAGTCGTTAGTCTGGGAAACGCAGTGAAACGATATACGAAGGGCGACATCATAGCGGGCTTGATATGGGGTGGTAAGTTGGCATGGCGCGGGCATCTACAAAATTGTCAGATTATGATAACTAATGAAGGTGGGGATAGGGGAGCTCAAGGGCCTAGGCGCATTTGGTCAATACACCCTGGCCGATGAAAGAATTTCTTTCCCAGTCACAGGAACTATCTCGCGTGAATCCGCAAGCACAGTTCCATTGGCTGCGGCGACTGCCTGGTTGGCTCTATACTCCGAGAACTCACTAGCAATCCCCCGTGGTCAGGAAACTGGACGCAGTATCTTGATCTGGGGCGGCAGTTGTAAGTAATCGACCATCTGAGTCACACTTGTTTTGGCATTTCTAGCTGACTTTCTTTGCAGCCAGCGTTGGGCTCTATGCGATTCAACTGGCATCTATGTACGGTTTGGATGTCGTTACTACCTGTAGCCCGAAACACGAGAACCTCGCTCGCTCATACGGCGCACGCCATGTTTTTGACTACAAGAATGAAGACGTAATTGATAAAATCAAAGCTGCAGCACCCTCTCTGAAATACGCTTTCGATACAATAGGCAATTCAAGCTCTTCATCTGCCGCCTCCAGTGCTTTTGACAACGGTGCTGGGAGCTTGTGTACAGTGAGACCCGGAAAGGCGAACACCGAGAAAGTGGCTCCAGGGACAAATGTCACAGATGTCTTAGTATGGACCTCATTTCTTAAGGACCATGCATACGGCGACTTTAGATGGCCGGTAAGTGTTCTGGTTGTGATTTCCTATTCATAAATGTCCAGTTGGACTGACTCAAATACAGGCTTCAGAAAGCGACCATGAGCTCTCAGCTAAGTTATTTGAGAACATTACAATGTGGCTAGAGCAAGGTTTGCTCAAGCCCAGTCATCCTAAAGTACTTCATGGGCTAGATAAAGTGCCCGATGGCTTCCAGGAGCATCGAGATGGAAATATCTCTGCATATAAGATTGTGTATATTGTTTAGTTCAAGTTAGAATTTTAAAATAGTTGAGAGTGTCGTGAGAGTTTTTTACATTTTAATAGAGGTTAAGCTTATTTAACTAAGATATACTATAACTATAGTAGTATATATAAAAGTTCTAGTATTACTAGAAATATACTAATCGGTGCTATAAAAACTATCTCGCTCTTTAAAAATCGCGAAACTAGTAAGATAAATACAGTATATTAAATTAGAGAAGAATTAGGTAGATTAAGTTTAAAGGACTAAGAGATTTAGTTTTAGAAGGTAGATAGGCTTAATAGTAGTACTAGATATTTTAAAGACCAGTTAATCCTAGAATATATTAGGAATAAGATTATAATAATTACTTTTAATAATAATAGTAATATAGAAATTTTAAATTAAGTAGACTAAGTAGTATCTCTTTTATAAATTATCTTTTTAAGTCTAATTTAAAGCTAATTATAATAAAGTAACTAGATAGTAACTAGATAATTATCTAATTAGAACTAGTATAGACTCTAGATATAATAATAGCTAGTTAATACTAAATTAAGTATATTAATAAGAATACTAAGTCTAGAGAAAGAGATAAGATAGTTCGATATATAGTTAGGCTATATCTCGAATTCGCGCTAGTCCTAATTAGATAACTAAGATCGCTTTATTATATTATCTCTACTAAGTATCTAATCTAGTCTCTTTAAATTATTTAAATAATAGCTTATTATTATTTTTATAATTCTTAAGATATATATTATCTATAGCTATCTTAATCTATTTCTATATTCTAACTAATAGTTCTAGCTTATTTAGATATTTTAAATAGAAGTTAATAAACTTTAGTAATATATCTTTAAAAGATATAGCTAGTATTATAGATCTATATAGATTTTATAGAGATAAGCTAATATAGATTACTAACTATATAATAATTTAGTATATAAATAATTTAGTATATAGATAAATTAATATATAATTTAGTTTACTAATATCTATAGTCTTTTACTAAAATAGAATATTTTTTTTTAGTAATTAATCTCTATAATTTAATATATTTATCTAATAATTTTAGATTACTATTTTAATATTATTTTTTAAAATCTTTATTATAGAGAGATTCTAATATTTTAATTACTAAAATCTTAATATTAGATTAATAATTAAAATTAAAAAAATATTCTATTATATTACTAGACCTATATACGGCCTATAGGTAGCCCATTTAGGCCGGCCTATGGGCCGGTTTGGGCCGGTATTTTGAGATTCGGCCCAAACCCAAATACCTATAGGCCGGCCTAAATACCTATTTAGATAGGGCGACCAAAATATTATATAATTTACATAATTTATGTAATTTTCTACTGTATTGTGGCTGTATTAACCTACCACTAGCCACTACTAGCCACACACTACTACTACTATATACTGCCTACTACTATCTACCACACACTGCCTGCC